>CM053027.1:565045009-565071610 GCA_028564925.1 Lithobates sylvaticus | reverse complement strand
GCAGTGGATGGTGTCAGTAGAACAGTGGACGGTGTCAGTAGGGCAGTGGAGGGGGTCAGTAGAGCAGTGAACGGTGTCAGTAGAGCAGTGGATGGTGTCAGTAGGGCAGAGGACGGTGTCAGTAGGGCAGTGGACGGTGTCAGTAGGGCAGAGGACGGTGTCAGTAGGGCAGAGGACGGTGTCAGTAGGGCAGAGGACGGTGTCAGTAGGGCAGAGGACGGTGTCAGTAGGGCAGAGGACGGTGTCAGTAGGGCAGAGGACTGTGTCAGTAGGGCAGAGGACGGTGTCAGTAGGGCAGAGGACGGTGTCAGTAGGGCAGAGGACGGTGTCAGTAGGGCAGTGGACGGTGTCAGTAGGGCAGAGGACGGTGTCAGTAGGGCAGAGGACGGTGTCAGTAGGGCAGAGGACGGTGTCAGTAGGGCAGTGGACGGTGTCAGGAGAGCAGTGGACGGTGTCAGTAGGGCAGAGGACGGTGTCAGTAGGGCAGAGGACGGTGTCAGTAGGGCAGAGGACGGTGTCAGTAGGGCAGAGGACGGTGTCAGTAGGGCAGAGGACGGTGTCAGTAGGGCAGAGGACGGTGTCAGTAGGGCAGTGGACGGTGTCAGCAGGGCAGTGGACGGTGTCAGCAGGGCAGAGGACGGTGTCAGTAGGGCAGAGGACGGTGTCAGTAGGGCAGTGGATGATGTCGGGAGAGCAGAGGATGGTGTCCCCCGGTGAGAACTGTATATATGGATGGTGTCTGGGGGGGGGGGGGGGTGTATGTATAGTTTATGGTGGGGGGAGGGGGTGTATTTATAGTGTATGAAGGGGGGAGGGGGTGCGTGTATGGAGGGGGTGTATGTAAAGTGTATGGTGGGGGGAGGGGGGTGTATGTATGTATAGTGTATGGTGGGGGGAGGGGGGTGTATGTATGTATAGTGTATGGTGGGGGAGGGGGGTATGTATGTATATTGTATGGTGGGGGAGGGGGGTGTGTGTATGGTGGGGGGAGGGGTATGTAAGGTTTATAGTGGGGGGAGGAGAGGTGAGAGTACTTTGAGATCCTGACATGGCAAAAACTTACCTTTCAAGCTTGGCTGCAGACTCAGTGCGTCTCTGCACACATTCCAGAGCAGCAGGGAATGGGGAGGCTCCACCCACCTCCTTGTCCCTTCTGCAGTCAGCCAGAGGATTCGAGGAGAGCACCATGGAGGCTCCGCCTCTGCCTCCCGACTCCCGTCCCGCACTCTGACAGCTGAGCAGGAGGCAGAGCAGAAATCAAGCAGTGCTGCGCTGATGCGGACCCGAAATTGAGGAGACACAGCCGCACTAATGACACAGGGAGCCACTGACGGGTGTGTCCGGGTCTCGGGTGGTCAGAGACCCGGGCACATGTTTCAAAACCCGTACTGTCCGGGTGAATCCCGGACAGGTGGCAACCCTATCTCCCACCCCTCTGAGTACATGCCACCTGGTGTAATACTTGCCTTCCTCCCTGATTCAGAGTTTTTTCCTCTGATAAGCTCACGGCTGACTCCTCTTCATCCTCACTGCAGCTCTATTCATTCCTATAAGCAAGCCAGAGGAAAGGCTTGTGGCCATCATGAGTACAGTTTGCCTATAGGAAGGAATGTATAGTGCTGCAGCATACATGGGCAGTATCAACAGGACCTGGCCAGGACCTTGTCAGAGGAAGGATCTCCAAAATAGGGTAGACAGAAGGTATGCATTATCCCAGGTAGGCTGCACTCAGGGGAGTGGGGGATACATTGAATGGCAACTTCACCAATAGTGAAACACCCGGTGTGCATGAGGCCTAAACTAGAACATCTCTGTTACATAGTTAGGTTGAAAAAAGACACAAGTCCAACCAGTTCAACCACAAATAAAAAAAATAATTATATATATATATATATCATACAATCTCATATACCCCATTCTATACCCACAGTTGAGCCAGAGGAAGGCAAAAAAAACCCCCAGAAGAGCATGCTCCAATTTGCTAAAGCAGGGGAAGAAATTCCTTCCTGATCCCCGAGAGGCAATCGGATTTTCCCTGGATCAACTCTACCTATAAATGTCAGTACCCAGTTATATTATGTACATTTAGGAAAGTATCCAGGCCTTTCTTAAAGCAATCTACTGAGCTGGCCAGAACCACCTCTGCAGGGAGTCTATTCCACATTTTCACAGCTCTTACTGTGAAGAAATCTTTCCGTATTTGGAGATGAAATCTCTTTTCCTCTAAACGTAAAGAGTGCCCCCTTGTCCTCTTTGTTGACTGTAAAGTGAATAACTCAACACCAAGTTCACTATATGGACCCCTTATGGACCTGCATATTCCAGATGAGGTCTTACTAATGATTTGAACAGGGGCAAAATTATATCTCTCTCTCTGGAGTCCATACCTCTCGTAAAATACAAGAAAGGACTTGGCTCGCTTTGGAAACCGCAGCTTGACATTGCATGTTATTATTGAGTTTATGATCTACCAAAATCCCCAGATCCTTCTCCACTACGGATTCCCCCAGTTGTACTCCCCCTAGCATGTATGATGCATGCATATTCTTAGCCCCCAAGTGCATAACTTTACATTTATCAACATTAAACCTCATCTGCCACATAGTCGCCCAATTAGACAGAGCATTGATGTCAGCTTGTAAATTGGAGACCTCCTGTAAGGACGTTATACAGGGGGGCTCTGTATACTGGCATCTAAAAAAAAAAAAGCTTTTTCAAAAATTGGTTATCATCTAATTCTCCCAATCTCCAGAGCAGTGGCGTCGGGGAGGGGGACTCACCCGGGCCATAGCCCAGAGTGAGCACCTAAAAAGCCCTGGGTCTCGTATTGCTCAATGAGAATTATTAGCCCAGAGTCCCAAGGCATGGGGTTGGCCAGGAACGGTGCCTGTCAATGCCTTATTAGCTCCGTTCTTTCCAGCCGCTGTCCTCCTCGGAGTGTAGCTTTAGATTGGAAAAGGAGAGCAGCCACGTGACCGGCCATGAAACATCAGAGGAGAGCAATCATTTGACCAGCCATGAAAGAACAGAGCTAATAAGGTATTTAGAGGCATCAGTTTAAAATGACACTGACACAATGCAGAAAGGTTCTATGAAAAGGCCTGGAAGTGGATGTAAACCTGATTCATGCAATTTGACCTAAGCACATATATCTGTAGAGTTTTCTTGTATTGGACAGAAACATGGACTTTATAGGCACCGGTAGTAAATAGCATACCGGTGCCTATAAAGTCCATGTTTCTGTCCAATACATATACTCGGACTATTAGGATGCGGCATTCATGCACCCACAGTACCATGCTGTGGTGGTGTATATTCTCTAAATATCTGTAGTGTTTTCTTATCTCACTCCAAAGCCCTAAGTCTCCTGTCTTTCTGCTGCTACGTTCTTCTGGTATCAGCATAATAACTTCTGACAAGTTCTCCGACAACCGAGCCTAACATTTGTATCAGTGTGGGTGCTATAAATAGATTAGCAGAGAGCTGGTCTATTCACATCACAGCTCTGCACAATCCTTCCTTCATTTGCCTATGTGGAGGGGGTGTGTGCCTTTCCGCTAATCAGCTGTCACACAGTGTATGCCAAGAATCCACACCCAGTGCTGAACAGAAAATCTCTAACACCATGTTCACTTTCTAAAGACTATAGCAAGCTGAAGATGGCAGAAATATATGTAAAACTTATGAAGGTAGATTTGTTTCATTTCTGTGTATCATCTGAGGCTGTTCACTTCACTAGGTATGTGAGGGTTTACATCCACTTTAACTTTAGAGTGCACTGGCAGGGCTGTTCCAGGAGACTGGGGGTCTCCTGGGAGTGCAAGGGGGCTGTGCAATGTAAAGGGGGCTGGGTAATGTAAAGGGGGACTGTATAATGAAAGGGGCTGTGAACTGTGCAGGGGGAGGGGGCTGTGCAATGTAAAGGGGGGCTACATAATGTGCAGGGGGGCTGCGTAATGTAAAGGGGGTCTGCGTAATGTAAAGGGGGTCCTGAAACGCCCCTCTTAAAATTTGGGTGCGTGCTATATGCCTGTGCGATAAATACAGTAATTTATTGGGGGGGGGGGGGGGGGGCAGTATGGGGTCCATCCAGTTCCGGCTTCCGGGTCTGTTTTAAAGCCCTCCCCTTCGCATCTGCTGCATCAGCAGCAGCACACACTCCACAGCCAGCTCAAGTGAGCCCTCAGCCCAGACTCAGACTCAACATTTTATGGTGGGGCATTGGGCAGGGGTGAGGGGGGCACTGGGTGGAGCTTGGGCTGGACTTACTTTAAAATGTGGGAGGGGTTATCAAATTTACCTTTGGGCTGAAGCCCCTGGCCTTTTTCCCAACTAGCAACACCCCTGCTCCAGAGATTAGATCATGTTCTACATAAACATATGATACTTGACAAAATTGATGCCAACACAAACAATCCCATAATGCAAACGATTTTCCATACATACAAAAGTTCTGAAATCATTTATCTTTGTCTCTTTCTTTACATCACAGAAACCTGACAATTTTAACAGGGGTGTGTAGACTTTTTATATCCACTGTATACTCATTTCATAAAGCACATACTTACCTCAACAGATCTGATGAAAATCATTGGTGCATTCAAAAAAAAAAAAAAACATAGTACCAGATAATACAATACGCACATAGTACACAGACCGATTCATACCAGTAATCTCACTGTTGGGTCTCATAGACATTAGGAAATATACTTATTAATTATTCCATTAAACCTTTGGAGTCCTTACTGGTTTACCTATCCACTATATTTTTTCTATTGATTGTAATTGTGTCTGTTTGTGTGAGCTGCCATCTGTGGCAAGGCACTGCAGAGCATTCAATAATGCCAACCTCACCATAGCTACCATGTTTTACAATCTTTATCCTGTGCCATGAAATATTTAATTTTTTCCTTTTCTTTGTCTCTTTGCTTCTTCAGCCTATCTTCCCCTTGTTATAAACTCTTAAGCCCCATACACACGGTCGGACTTTTTCATCAATTTGGTCCGATCGGACAAGGTTGTTGAAAAATCAGACCGTGTGTATGCACCATCGGACAGTGTTCGTCGGTTTGTCCGTCGGACAAAGTCTTATCTCCTGCTGGAAAGATTTCCCGTCAACCCGGTCCGATCACACCAAATCCGAGCGTGTGTACGCTTGTCCGACCGGACAAAGTGCTACGCATGCTCAGATCACATTACAAGACCAAAGCTATTGGCTACTAGCCTCTACGTAGTCCCGTCGTAGGCAACAAACGTCACCACGTTCAGAATGATCGGATTTTCCGACAACTTTGTCCGATCGTGTGTACGCAAAACCAACATCAGACAAAGTATGACGGACATGGTCCGACGGACCTGGTCCACGGATTGTCCGCGCGTGTGTATGGGGCTTTACTGTTGTCTTTGCGTACTGAATTTTAATGGAAAAAAATGAAAATCTATAAAAGCCAATTTGAAAAACAGCTTTTATATGTACACAATGCCTTTTTACTATGTTTTTATGTCAAAGAATTTCACAGCCCCAGCTGTCGCCTAGCAAAACTACTTCAACATTTTGAATTGGTAGTACAACCTATGTAATGTGAACATTGTGCACATTGTATTCTGTAATACCAATTATGTATTTCCCAGTAAAATAATGGGAAAGATAAACTATTTTAGTTATTTTGTCATGAAGGCCACTGTGCAGGTATTTCTTGCTTTAGGGTGACACCACTCTGTCCCCATCCCCAACTGTGCTCCCGTGTTGTCACCCTGTCACACACCTTCCCAATCAGGACTACAGTAGCATTTTCCACGGTTGTCACCGTCAGGAGACCTGTCCTCAGAAAAGCACTCGTTGGAGTGCATGTTGACAGGAAGTGGCTGCAAATAGGCTGAGATGCAACAAAGGTTTCAAAAGCAGTTTTGGGGCTGTAAAACCCCATTGTTAAGATGTGTTTTTACCACACACCCCCAACCGCTGGTGTAGCGTCAGGGTTCACAAAATCTCAACTCTGCCCCATGCTCCAGGGGGCATCCCCGTCACATTCTGTTTTACACTTGGATAGGAGGGGTGGCATATACAGGAACTGATCCTCTCCATCTTCCCCCTGCAACCGATGAAATCCGGATTCTGCTCCTCTCCCTCCTGCTGGCATTCATTCTTCATTATGCCATTCAAAACAAATTAAAAATTCTGGGCCATTTAATTTCATTGTGGCTCAGGACTGGTTACCAAATCACTTAAGTGGCCCTCGCTTGTCAAAAGGTTGAACACCTTTGTGTTACACCCATTTTAAAGGTGAACTTCGTTTTTAAGCATTTAAAATCAACAGTTTTTTACTTTGTAAAAGAGGCTTAAAGTGATTGTAAAGTTTTTTTTTTTTAATTAAAAACAAACATGTTATACTTACCTGCTCTATGCACTTGGTTTTGCACAAGGCAGCCTGTATCCTCCTCTTTTTTGGGCCCCTCTTCTGTGCTCCTGGGCCCTCCCCCCTGTTGAGTGCCCCCACAGCATGCAGCTTGCTATTGGGACACCAAGCTCCCTGTGTTCATTCAGACACATATCCGTGACCCGGCCCCATTCCCTCTCTATCCTCATTGGCTGACTGATTTTCATTGATAGCAGTGGGAGCCAATCGCACCACGCTGCTGTCTCAGCCAATGAGGAGGGGAGTCCCGGGCAGCTTAGACATTCCTGCAACATCGCTGGATAAAGACGGGCTCAGGTAAGTATTATGGGGTTGATGGGGGCTGCTGCACACAGAAGGTTTTTTTAACTTAATGCATAGAATGCATCGAGATAAAAAAACCTTCTGACTTTACAATCCCTTTAACACATAAAGAAAAGATGAATGTTACAAGCACTTATTTCAGTGCTGCATGGTTTGTCCAAAACCCTGTAACAGAAATGTTTGCTGGACAGCTTGGCTTATTACAGAAATGGAAAAATAATGGATCTGCTGGCGAGATCAACAGGTAATAAAATTACTGTTACAGAATACTTGGAAAAACAAAAACAGCTGTGTTAATGCCTCTAACAAACTGTGTCATATGTCATTTTTGATGGCTCTCAGAATTCCACTTTAATGTGATTTTAAATAGCACAGGCACGAGATTAGAACTGGAGTTGTCTTGTAAGATGAATGGGTTGCTGCAACATACCTTGACACCAATAGCAATGATAAGGTGTTTCGGAAGCTCAGCATTGTCAAAACAGAACCGGCATTTCTCCATCCTGGCAGCCAGCCTCCGATGCTCAGATATCGCCTGTTGTCTTTCCCTCTCCTCCTCCTCACTAAAATGTTCCTTCTTTGCTGCTTTGGAGACAAACATGTCATCCAGGGTGTAATAATCTTGGTCAGTCTTCTCCCTGAACTGAAATAGAAAATGCCAGACTTATTACAACTGCTTAAATTAACATCATAAACAGCCATTAAAGTAAAGCAAACTACATTCTAATAGGCATGCTGAGCAACAAAATAACCATTAAAAGGAATAACTAAAATGAAAAGAAACAATATCATTTACATGTAAAATGAATTATTCACTGCCCTCTTTTTTTTTCCAAATAACATACTTGATGTAGACAGCTACTCTCCCTCACTTAGCCTAGGTTCCCACTGACAGCGGGATTGAAATATGCAAGTTCAGCTGAACTCACATGATTTCATACCCGCATGTCAGTCCGACTTCGGGAGCAATTTCAGAGACATCTGTGCGGGTTCCTGCACAGAAGTCTATACAAATCGCAAAAAATTGTAGAAGTGGTATACCGCGCTAATAATAATAGTAACTGTGAGAAATCTTGTGAGAAAAAGCAGCGACACAAACATGCGAGATAGTCATGTACAAAAATTAACCAAAATAGTCGCCTTAATCAAATATAGTGAAACAACCATAAAACTAAAACCTTAAAACACTGTAAATCAGTAGAGTGTAAAAATATCTATCTAATTAATACATATAATTGCATATAAAGTGAAGCGCTATTCATGAAATAAAGTCTCTGAAAGTTCTATAACAGTAGAAATCTAGAAAGATGAAAAAAAATTCTCAGGGCTTTCACCACCAAGGGAAAGAGATGGAGCTCTCCGTGTGGCAATCACCTGAAGGAATGGAGATTCTTACCGGAAGGAGTGGACCTCCTGTTGTAGCGAGGTCACACACACCTGCAAAAATAGCCCTCTGCAGGGTCTGAGATTAATCCTTGATTGTAAAGTGCATCTAAAGTAAAAAAAAAACAAACTGCTGTTCCTAGTGATTAGGAACAGCGATCTATCTCCTCCTCCAGTCAACCCAGCCCCCCTACAGTTAAAAACACTGCCAGGGAACACACTTAACATCTTGAGCGCTCCTTAGTGTTAACCCCTTCCCTGCCCGTGACATTTATACAGTAATCAGTGGCTATTTTTAGCTCTGATCCCTGTATAAATGTCAATTGTCCCAAAAAAAAGTGTCCAAAGTGTCCGATCTGTCCACCGCAATGTCACAGTCCCGCTAAAAATCGCAGATCACCACCATTATTAGTAAAAATAAAATATAATAAAAACATAAAAATAAAAATGTAGAATACACATTTGCCTAAACCATGAAGACATTTTTTTTTTACTTTTTTTTTTATATTTTTATTTTTACCAAAAATATGTAGAATACACATTTGCCTCCCAACTCCGCCACTTTATCAGCAATGGAAGGTGGAAGACATTTCAACGCTCTTTTTTTTACCATTCCTTGGGGGGATATTTATTATAGCAAAAAAAACCCAGTAGGGGGAAAAAAAAGACGTCAACCGACTTTTGTTTCTACCTTCTACACCTCCAGGTTACAGCGAGCGTATAAGAAATCTATCCTCCCTCTCCTGACCACTGCGGCAAAAAGCTGCATCCCCCTGTTTTGGAAGCGAGCGGAGCACCCGGGGGTGGATGTCTGGTTGAAGAAAGTAGCGGAGATCCACAAAATGGAGGATCTCATAGCGACAGAAAAGGGTCTCAGAGATCAGTTTCTGGAAAAGTGGTTCTTTCTTTCTTTTTTTTTTTTTTCCCCCTCACCCCTCTTCTTCCATTTCCCTCCCTCCTCCCCTCCACCTCCCATTAATCATTCAAATTTACATCAGTTCTTTCTCTCCAGTCCTCGTTACTTGACGTTAGCCTGGGAGCGGAATTTAAATTCCCTGTTAACGATAAGTAGTCTGACATGTGAAGCAAGCGGAATTCAGAGAGCTCCTAGGCCTTGTAGAGAGCACTCCTACTTACGAACCTGGAGAAGAGAGTTTATTCTATTTTTTCAACACTAGACATTGTTTGATGTATCAAGACATGGTAATCTTTGATTGGGTTGTACACACTAACATAAACAACTTCTGTAATGATTAATGTACAATCTTATGTTTGTATCTGCTTTTTGCAATCTTCGTAAATAAAGAAACAAATTTAAAAAAAAAAAGTAAAAAAAAATAGCTTTTTTTTTCAAAATTGTCACTCTTTTTTTGTTTATAGTGCAAAAAATAAAAACCACAGAGGTGATCAAATGCCACCAAAAGAAAGCTCTATTTGTGGGGAAAAAAAAAGGACGTCAATTTTGTTTGGTTACAGCATCGCACAACTGCACAATTGTCAGTTAAAACATCGCAGTGTCGTATCGCAAAAAATTGCCTGGTCATTACGAGGGGAAATCTTCCGGTCTGTAAGTGGTCAAAGTAGAATTTAGTAGTCTAACACTAACAATGCTTAACAAAAAGATTTGTACAGTTACCTATTAAGTCGGCTCCAGTCCGGTCACCTGATCCCACTTTGTCAGTGAGTGGCAACTGCAGGGGAGAATGCCAACAATGGCTAGGACGTGGGAGTGACGTCACAACTCGAATTCCCAGTTGTTGTTGATCGCTCCCTCCTCTCCCCTGCAGCCGCCGCTCACCGACAAAGGGGATCTCTTGCCAGGACCGGACTAAAAAAAGGTAGGTATACACATCTTGTTTACAAAGGTTAGGCAGGAAAGGTAGCAGGGGAGGTAACATTTATTGGCTATCCCCTACTCTAGCTACCTTCAATCCCTGAAAACTCATCTCTTCAGGAAAGCCTCTCATGTCTCCAACTAATATTTTAACACTTCCATCAGCTCATTCCCCACAGTTACAACCTTTTGTACCACCTCCCCCACCCTATTAGATTGTAAGCTCTTCTGAGCAGGGCTCTCTTAATCCTCTTGTATTTTATTGTATTATAACTGTATTGTCTCCCTTTTATATTGTAAAGCGCTGCATAAACTGTTGGCGCTATATAAATCATGTAACAATAATAATAATAATAATAATAATAAATATAGTTAGTGTTAGGCTGGAATTCCACTTTAAGTAGGCAGTGATGTGCCGATAGTTCAGCACAGTACCTGGCAGATCAGAGGATGTACTCTGCACCCAGAGCTTATGGTTAAAATACCTACAGAGCGACTGGAAGGTTTGCCCAAAAAGGCAGGTAGAGGACAAAGGACTACCCACCAGTGTCTATGGTCTCTCTGCAGCTGATATTTTTTAACCATTACCGACTTACAATGCCTTGTTCTTAACTGTGTTTCTGTGTGAAGGCAGACATCTTGGTAGAGGTAGGGCTTTGACTTCTTGTGTTAGAGCCTCCAGCAAGGGGAACAGTGAGCAGCACAGTAGTGACAGCACCATATTTTACTCCAAATCTAGCAGAGGCAGCAGTAAACAAATAGGGTGTTTTGGGGCACTGAGATGGAGCCATCCAAGTATACAATGAATAAAGGCAGGTGTAATTAAAAGTCCAATAAATCCAAAAGTTCACAAAAAGCTTGACTCAGTGGTAGCAAATTAATCAAGAGCTCGAAGATACTTCGTATGATTGCAAAATGCAAGAAGAGAAACAGCGCCATGGCCTAATCAAGGAGCATGCATGAATTTGTGCCACACCCACCACTTCCTGTTGTGATGTCATCTCTGCCCGCCCAGTGGACCCAAGCCAGCCAGTAAGTGCTGGGAGCCACCAGCACAGGCCGGGACAGCCATCCAGGAATCTGTTAGTGGGATCGGACTGGAACCAAAGAGTGGTACTTGTAGCTAGATGAGCGCTCTACTTGCCGTTTCTTGTGAGTTGACTACTTGTGGAACTAAAATTGTTTGTTTTTTATGCTACACTTCGATGTCATGGTTTCCCTTCTTCCATTTTGCATTCATACAGAGGCAGCAGTGTCACACTGCACATATACAGCTATGAGGTTTTAGGAACAGGGAATCCTAAGTCCAGGAAAGGCACTACTGTTTACAGGAAGAATTCAAGAAAAAAGGTACATTTGCAGGGTATGGATTGGGTAAAACTAACATTTTTACATGTTATCATAGCAAATCTTCACTTTTTAAATTCAGGTCCATTTTTACCTATAAACAGCAAAAGCTCTTCGTAGAAAGAATTGTTATATTGAAATTGCATTTACAGCCAGTTAAATCTTTTTAAAGCAGCATATTTTTGAGAAACTGAACATACTGTATTTATTCCTTTAGTTTGGCAGACTATATCATAAGGATCCATAAATATTGTGTTGGAAGTAAAGTCTTTACTCCCTTGGCAGAAATACTATTCTAGTTGAGCTTATTATTCACTGCTGCAATATTTTACTTTTTTCTTCTGACACTTTTTTTGTTATGTTACAGAAATCCTTATCTGCAGGCTGTTTATTAAATGCTGAAGCTTATGGTAAAGGATACAGGATAGGAAAGGACTATTTGACTTTTCACATTAATCATTTTTTCCTCAAAATTCTACAAACAATACCCATAATACATAAAATTCAAAATAAAAAATTCATTTTTTTCAAACTTCTACAAACAATATCCCATAACGACAACATGAAAGAAGTTTGTTTGAAATCTTTAAAAATAAAGAGCAAAAAATATCACATGTAAAGTATTCACAGCCTTTGCTCAATACTTTGTTGAAGCACCTTTGGCACCAATTACAGCCTCAAGTCTTTTTGAGTATGATGCTACAAGCTTGGCACACCTATTTTTGGGCAGTTTCTCCCATTCTTCTTTGCAGGACCTCTCAAGCTCCATCAGGTTGGATGGGGAGCGTCGGTGCACAGCCATTTTCAGATCTCTCCAGAGATGTTCAATCGGGTCCAAGTCTGGGCTCTGGCTGGGCCACTCAAGATCATTCACAGAGTTGTTGTTATAGCCACTCCTTTTTTATCTTGGCTGTGTGCTTACAGTCATTGTCCTGCTGGAAGATGTACCTTTGCCCCAGTCTGAGGTCCAGAGCGCTCTGGAGCAGGTCTTCATCAAGGATGTCTTTGTACATTGCTGCATTCATCTTTATCTCAATCCCGACTAGTCTCCCCCAGTTCCTGCCACTAAAAAACATCCCCACAGCATGATGCTGCCACCACTATGCTTTACTGTAGGGATAATACTGGCAAGGTGATGAGTGGTGCCTGGTTTCCTCCAGACAAGACGCTTGCCATTCAGGCCAAAGAGTTCAATCTTTGTTTCATCAGACCAGAGAATTTTGTTTCTCATGGTCTGAGAGTCCTTCAGGTGCCTTTTGGCAAACTCCGGGTGGGCTGTCATGTGCCTTTTAGTGAGGAGTGGCTTCCGCCTGGCCACTCTACCATACAGGCCTGATTGGTGGAGTGCTGCAGAGATGGTTCTTCTGGAAGGTTCTCCTCTCTCCACAGAGAAATGCTGGAGCTCTTTCAGAGTGACCATCGGGTTCTTGGTCCCCTCCCTGACTAAGGGAGGCCAGGTTTGGCCGGGTGGCCTGCTCTAGGAGGAGTCCTGGTGGTTCCAAACTTCTTCCATTTACAGATAATGGGGTCCACTGTGCTCATTGGGGCCTTCAATGCTGCAGAAATGTTTTTGTACCCTGCCCCAGATCTGTGCCTCAATACAATCCCGTTTCAGAGGGCTACAGACAATTCCTTGGACTTCATGGCTTGGTTTGTGCTCTGACATGCACTGTTAACTGTGGGACCTTATATAGACAGGTGTGTTGCCTTTCCAAATCATGTCCAATCAACTGAATTTACCACAGGTGGACTCCAATCAAGTTGTAGAAACATCTCAAGGATGATCAGTGGAAACAGGATGCACCTGAGCTCAATTTTGAGTGTCATGGCAAAGGCTGTGAATACTTATGTACATGTGATATTTTTCCTTTTTTCTTTTTAATAAATTTGCAAAGATTTTAAACAAACTTCCTTCACGTTGTCATTATGGGGTATTGTTTGTAGAATTTTGAGGAAAATAATAAATTTTGGAATAAGGCTGTAACATAACAACATGTGGAAAAAGTAAAGCACTGTGAATACTTTCCAGATGCACTGCAAGAAAAAATACCAGCCTAGGACACCATGCATTCAGTCTGTTATGCTTGTGGTAAGAAGTCAGCATGCCTGTCATTGTGGGAAGAGCTTGCATACTCTCCAGCATCAGGGGGTGCTGCAAGAGTGGTAAGGTCCTATGGATATGGACTGCTGCTCATTTATACATGTCCAGAAATTCTTAACTGAAAAAAAAAAACCCATGCTACGCAACAAGTTCTTATTCTCTATGGTCAGCATACTAAAACGCAACAAGATTCTCTTTTTAGTAGAGATATGTCTGACAGCCATGCTATTTCCAAGTAAATGGAGAAGAGTTGTCAGTGCCCCCCCTGGAAATAGAGTCAGGAAACCTGGTTTAGATTGATGGATGGACTTGCTTGGATACGCTTGACTAACCTGACATGTTAGAGAAAACCGTTTATTCAAAGAACCTCATCTAGAGCCTAATCAAAGATAAATTAAAGATTTTTATAAATTAAAGATTACATAAATTAAAGATTTTATCTTTTTAATGTGGGCTCTGCAAGGTCTGATGTTTTCATTCTATAAAGAGCATGCTGGTGTCCTTTGGAATTCTCTGCCAAATGAGGTGATGATGGTGGCCAAAAGAATAAATTAATTTAAATGTGCCCTGGATGTAATTCTTACCACAACTGTCACTTCAGCTGCAATTAGAGACTTAATGAGTGGAGTAATTGGTCCGGAGAATTAGGCTGGCAACAAACGGCACAATAAAGCCAAGAGATGCAACAGATCTAAACAAGATTTGATAAAATCAGGCCGTGTAAAGGTGCACTACTAAGTGCTTGTGGCTGTTAAAAGTGATTGTTGCCCTCAGTTTCTGAATATGCTTGATGCTAGTTTCTCATATTCCTGTACAATGAAGTGATCACAGTAAAACAAGGAGGGCTACCACTTGGGTTGTCCTGATACCACTTTTTTAAGACCGAGGTACAAGTACTGATACCTTTTTAGAAGTACTCGCCGATATTAATTACCAATACTTTTTTTAATGTCATGTGACAGTGGCACCAATATGCAGCACTGATGGCGCGTGGACTGTCATTAGTTTTTATTTAAATTTCTTTTTTTTTTGTTTCATTTTGTTTATTTTTTAATTTATTATTTTTTATAATTCTTTCATTTTTTGGGGGGAGGGGGGAGTGGACGGTGTCAGTGTGTTTTTTATTATTTTTATCATTGAAAGCGGAGTTCAACCCAAAAATGACCCCCTACTTTGGCACGTAATTTTTTTTTTGGGGGGGGGGGGTGGATACCCTCTTTTTAGGGGCATCCAGCTCCCAGTTCCTCCCAGGGCTCTGCAGAGCCGGAAGGAAGTTCACGTCTTCCCCCCTCCGTGCAATCTTCTGGGACACATGTCCCAGAAGATTGCCCAGCCACTCACAGCATGCGCAGTGTGTGCCCGGCTGTAAAGCCCCCACAGTCACAATGCTGGCGCCGAGGAGAGGAGCGGGGCTTCGTTCACCCGCATCGCTGGACCGTGGGACGGGTGATTATAAGTCAGCAGCTACACTTTTTGTAGCTACTGACGTTTATATGGGTGGAACTCCGCTTTAACCTTTTCAATATTTATTTATTACAATTCTTTTTATTTTTTTATTAGCCCTATTGGGGGGGGGGTGGGTTTGGTGAGATATCAGGGGTCTTAACATCTCCCTTTTGGGACAGGGAAAGGGACTGAGGAAACAGATTCCCTAGTCCCTTTCTCTGCAGCCTCAGATGCACTGAAGATGAATGGACAGGAGATAGTGGCTCCTCTCCATTCATAAACTGAAGCATCGTAAACACAATCACTGATCTCCTTGTATAGATTTCAATAAAGCAGCTGACAGCTGCTTCTCCTCCTCCCCTGGTCGGCGTGAAGGGGTTAAGTATGTTTGCAATGTTAAAATGACAAAACTTTGCAAGGCAATTAGGTCCTGATTAGTTAAGTGTGGTAGCTAGGGTTATAATAATAAACAAAAAGCCACGCTTAAAATTACTATAAACAACTTAAGTGAACACAAAGTGACTGTGAAATCACAGGAAATGTCAAAATATCGTACAGAAAATGTGGTTGTGCGTAAACCACAGTATCCTAGTGCAATAAAAGTCCAAAATTTATAGAAATTTCTACAGTGAGTGTCCAAAGTAATAAAAGCTATGTATCAATGTGATGTCCAGCTAGTGCAACCAAAACTCAAGATAGATTCCACCAATAAATGTGATCCACCACCACTCTAACATTAAGCTTACCGGAGGCAAGCTTAATCCAAGCCTGTGCGAAGATGGTACTGGATGTACCCTGGACCGCAGGACCTCACCACATGATCCGGATTTCACCAGGTATGAATGGCCTCAAGATGAAAATCAGGGCAGTGATTCTTATCGGAACTGGTCTGTGTATGGGACTCCTCCAGGAATGTGAACCAAAGACCCAACAGCATCGGCATGGAATCATAAAGAAACAAGGGATGCTCCCATAGTGTAAAACCAATGATTTATTTAAAATGGAAAAGTAAAATATCTACTTACACAAGTATATGTGCATAAGACAGAGAATCGAATAAAAAAAAAACGCCGGCCGGCTTGCAAGAAACACCCGCTCACAATGCGGAACGCGATGACGTCAGTGCGTCAGCCTCCCTACATCCGTTTCGTCTATTGACGTCTTCTGGGGAACGGGCGACGCACTGAATCATCGCAACTTTATGGAAACATTGACAGACACGCCCTGGTGTGAATCCTCAATGGCGGATCTATGTAACGTTAAATGCCTTTAAAGAATCAATACTAGGCTATTTCTGGGACAATGATGTCAGCACCACCTATCATACTTTAAAAAAAAATTTAATTTAAAAAAGATATGAAAGGAATAAAATATACATGTAATTGATGGATCGCTCCAACCGGAAACTACATAGGAACAAAAGGGATAGATCAACCAAAAAGTCCCAGAATCAGAAATTCAAATTGGCTCCATCTTGTGGACAAATAATAGATTAAAAAATTCCTATCCGCTGTGTGTGGAATATCTCCAAAAGCCAAAGACCCACAATAAAAATCAGGCCCCCGATAGAGGAGTCGCCCTTCTGTTAAGCAGAAAAATAAATCGACCCATAAAACAGTGACAAAGACATGATTTAATGGACAGCTGGATAGGTCAGAAAATGGATAATTTAAATAGGTTTATAAACTATAATTTCCAATGGGAGTGTGGGCAGGGGAAACTTTAGATTCGCCATTACGAACTCACCCCCTACATCAAACCATAACACATCCCTTAGGATTTGAATAGTCACAAATCAAATATATTGTATGAATCAAAAAATATCCATGGACATAATAGCATTTACCTATAATAAATAAAAAAGTATAAACTTGCACCTCATTAGGAATTATCGATAAATGCGTTGACATCTATCTCAACGTTTAACCCAAAGGGGGTGTAACTTTTAATTTTATATATCCAGTATACATGTATATTTTATTCCTTTCATATCTTTTTTAAATTATTTTTTTTTTTTAAAGTATGATAGGTGGTGCTGACATCATTGTCCCAGAAATAGCCTAGTATTGATTCTTTAAAGGCATTTAACGTTACATAGATCCGCCATTGAGGATTCACACCAGGGCGTGTCTGTCAATGTTTCCATAAAGTTGCGATGATGCGTCGCCCGTTCCCGAGAAGACGTCAATAGACGAAACGGATGTAGGGAGGCTGACACACTGACGTCATCGCGTTCCGCATTGTGAGCGGGTGTTTCTTGCAAGCCGGCCGGCGTTTTTTTTTTTATTCGATTCTCTGTCTTATGCACATATACTTGTGTAAGTAGATATTTTACTTCTCCATTTTAAATAAATCATTGGTTTTACACTATGGGAGCATCCCTTGTTTCTTTATGATTCCATGCCGATGCTGTTGGGTCTTTGGTTCACATTCCTGGAGGAGTCCCATACACAGACCAGTTCCGATAAGAATCACTGCCCTGATTTTCATCTTGAGGCCATTCATACCTGGTGAAATCCGGATCATGTGGTGAGGTCCTGCGGTCCAGGGTACATCCAGTACCATCTTCGCACAGGCTTGGATTAAGCTTGCCTCCGGTAAGCTTAATGTTAGAGTGGTGGTGGATCACATTTATTGGTGGAATCTATCTTGAGTTTTGGTTGCACTAGCTGGACATCACATTGATACATAGCTTTTATTACTTTGGACACTCACTGTAGAAATTTCTATAAATTTTGGACTTTTATTGCCCTAGGATACTGTGGTTTACTGTATCAATATGGTTTAATATTCATATGTGCTTACGCACAACCACATTTTCTGTACGATATTTTGACATTTCCTGTGATTTCACAGTCACTTTGTGTTCACTTAAGTTGTTTATAGTAATTTTAAGCGCGGCTTTTTGTTTATTATTGTTCTGTCAATGTGTATATCTCACATTTTTTAGCTGCTGCTTTGGTTCATTTTTTATTTCGTTTATGTAACATACACGTATTATTTAGGGTCTAGCGCGGTGTTAGTCTTACTATTTTCACTGGTAGCTAGGGTTGCCCCGATACAGATACTAGTATTGGTATCGGTGCCAATACCGAGCATTTGCCCGAGTACTTGTACTCGGGCAAATGCTCCAATGCTTAACCCGTTACCTGGACAGTCAGGGGTGATCGGTGTGGTGCTGGGGAGGAGTTACAATCACCGATCTCCCTGTATACATTTCAATAAAGCAGCTGACAGCCTCCTCCTCTCTCTCCCACAGCTGTCAGCTGCTTTATTGAAATGTATACAGGGAGATCGTGATTGTAACTCCTCCCCAGCAATGCACAGATCACCCCTGACTGTCCAGGTATCGGATTAAGCATTGGAGCATTTGCCCAAGTACAAGTACTTAGGCAAATGCTCGGTATCGGCACCGATACTAGTATCAGTATAACCCTAGCTACCATACTTAACTAATCGGGACCCAATTGCCTTGCAAAGTTTTGTCCTTCTAACATTGCAAACATACTTAACCCCTTCACGCCGACCGTACGCAAATATGCGGCCTCGGCTTGAAGGGGTTGTACTGGGGTGATGCGTGCAGCTGTACGCATCATCCTGGTACTGTTTTTTTTAGAGCCGGTGGTTGGCTCTTGGGATAACAACCGATGTGGCTATAAAGCCACTTGCCTGTTATCCCGAGCAGTGGGAGGGAATGCCCCCCACCTCCCGCCGCATTCCACGGCTCTCTCCCGGCCCGAGCGACCAGCCAACGCGTCCGCTGGCTGGCTGGAGACACGAATGAAGCCAGAATTGGCTTTGATCGGGTCTCGGATCTAGTAACCCAGAAGTGATTTCATGACATTACTTCTGGTTTACAGAAGATTTGTAAAGGCAGAAGGTTTTTATCTTAATGCATTTTATCTATCTCCATTAAGATAAAAAACCTTCTGTGTGGATCAGTCTCCCCAGCACCCCCTAATAATTTACCTGAGCCCCATCTCTCTGCAGCGATCTCCACAGGTGTCTTAGCCATCCGGGACTCTCCTCCTGATTGGCTGAGACACAGCAGCTGTGCCATTGGCTCCTGCAGCTGTCAAAGTCACTTACCCATTCAGGGGAGAGAGGAGGGGTGGGGCCGGGTCGGGGCTCTGTGTCTGAATGGATACACGGAGCTGTGACTCGGCTCGGGGGCCCCCATAGCAAGCTCCTTACTGTGGGGGCACCCAACAGGAGGGAGGGGCCAGGAGCAGCGAAGAAGGACCCGAGAAGAGGAGGATCCAGGCTGCTCTGTGCAAAACCGACAGAGGAGGTAAGTTTAACATGTTTGTTATTTAAAAAAAAAAAAACAAGACTTTACAATCACTTTAAAGGCACCAAATTAAAAAAAAATGACAGTATTCAAAACAGCCAAACTTGGCGTTTTGAATACTTTTAAGGGCAAAGCAAGGTTTTGGGGTCTTATGGACCATAATGAGTCCTGACAAAGCATGTGATGACGTGCGACAACGTAAGACGAACCAGTGAGCTTGAACCCGCTAAACAAGCCAGTAACGATGATATTATATAGCGTCCCCGAAGATTATTAGTATATACGGTACTTAGATGGGTTGTTTTTCTTACAATAAATTACAGTGACATCATCCATATACAGAAAGAGAAGGCATAATGTAAATTAAACAGTGTGTGTGTTTAGTATCACTTTAATAGAGGGCACAGGGATGACCTAATCAATATGAAGACTTAGCTTGACCTAACTGTATGAAAGAGAAGTCACCTACCTGCAGTGCAGTCAGGTATAGGGTCAGTACAGAATGTTTTTAACTGTTGTTTTTAACTGTTTAACTGTTGGCTGTTAACCAGAGCAATAGTTAGAAAGACATTGAGGAAAAAAGTAGAAAACCTCTTTAAAATTTTTACTCAATAGAGCTCCTACGGAATGTCACCCAAACATTAAACCAAAGCATTGTCTTTGATGGTTAATATCTGCATTGATGTTATGGCGATCCTAAATGTGTGCCATGGCTGTACATCTGATTCCACTAAAAACTCTTTTCTCTTGATTACTTGGTACAGCCATTCCAGGCACCTGTCATCATATGACAGGTCAGATCAATCTGAATCAGGATGTGTTTCCAGGCAATGTCTGCACATCTCACCCACCTAATACAGATACATGAATCAGTGTGGATAATGGAAGCGCTAAAATATGTGGATGACTGCTGTGCACGCTGCCCTTTAATCTTTATAGAAGCAAACAAAATGTGAAACTCCTGAGCACCTAACATTTTATGCAGTGCATTTTTTAACCTCTACATTTACTGCTGGCAGGCAGCAGCCCTGGGCACCTCAAAATACCCATATGTTGCAGTGCACTTCCTGGTTCAGAGGCGCACATGTGCCCTCCCCAACTGCAAATTCAAAGTTCAGTGCTTCTACCGAATCACGATATTCGCAGAGCTCACGGGTGCTCGATCCACAGTCATTTGTCTGAGAGAAGTAATCCATTAAGATCGTAATCGTAATTTTATTAGAAAAAACACAAACGCAGATAAAATCAGTTGACGCATATCAGCCAACACGGCCTTAGGGCACTTTCACACTGGGGCGAGGGGGCATAGCCATTTTTAGCGGCACTTTACCGTTGTTTTAGCTGTGCTTTTCGACTGATAGTGGGGTGCTTTTATCCTCCGCTAGTGGCCTGAAAAAGGGTTAAAAGTGCCCGCAAAGCGCCGCTGCCGAAGTGCTTTTCTTTTCAGGCGCTTCGGCAGCGCTAGCCATTGATTTCAATGGCAGGGGCGTTTGATGAGCAGTGTATTCTCATTTAAAGTCCCGAAAACCCCTTTCTTTCGCCTAACAGGGATGGAGGTTGCATGATAGGCTCATAGTTGCCTCTTGCCTGAATTTACGGGGGCTGCGATGCTCTCAGGGGCCTTTCCCATTCCCCCATTGGTCACTCAGTCTGGGTGCGGGGATGTGGGCAGGCATTTCCTTCGCTGGTTGGGTCGGCTGGATAACACCGGTGTGACGGAACGTCCCTACACTCCTCTTGAGTGCGTTCGTCATATATCACTTCCTCTCAGTCTGGATATAGGTATAAGATATTCCAACCGCTCCCAAGCACCGATACGAGACAACACTTGCTTGGTGCCAACATGGACTGAACTTTTATTACAAAGCCAAGCTCACATTTATACAGAGTAGAAGAGGAGATCCCCCTTCCCTCTCATATTACTCTAACAATACACCTGTAACAACTTAACATAAACTAATTAGCTAATTCCTTTAAGCAGCCGATGTGACTCAGGATTTCACTACAGGCCAGACTTCTTGTCACCGAGATAAACACAGTTGATTATAAATTATCATAATTACCACCACAAGACATCTCATCACAATAGCAGGAGACCACCAGTAACAGACGGAGCGTCTCCTGCATTGTGCAGAGGACAATGGGATCAGCTAACTCAATTAACATGTTGAGTTCATGACACTAGCATCTGAGAGTGTATGTCCCAACAGCATGAGACCACACACATTATATGTATACACATATATACAGAGAGTGTGTCTTGGGGGGCCCGCAATCAGCTGGCAGGAGGCTGGCATGTAGTCCTCTCAAAAAGCCTGTGCCCCGGCTAGGTCTGTCACATTTCTCCCCTTTCGGCAGGAGACTAACACAGGATGAGACCCCAAACGGGTTGACTCCGAAGTTAGTCCATAGTCCCAGTCCTCTAATGCCTGTACCCACACAGTACCCCAAACAAATTGTTTCAAACAGAGCACTCACCCAGCCAACCTCTGCTTCTCTCAAAGAGCATATCTGCCGCTGGGGAGAGGCCTGGACTGGCCCTTCTCCCTGGAGTCTTTTCAGCCGCTGGAGAGAAGACAGGGTGACTGGGCTCACTCCATCATGCTGTTGGGGATCTGGGCCGACAGCCCAGCATCCCTGGGGTATACAAGTGGGGACTGAAGTCCCATTCACCGATATCAGCTCAAGCTGCAGTTGTGAAGTGCAGATTGCATCCTCTCCTTGGGTCCTGAGCTGCTGCTCGGGAGTGACCACCACCTCCTCACCCTGGGCCTCCAGAACTGCCACAAGTGTGGGGCAGAGGTCTTGGACCCTCTGTCCGGTTGCCAGCACTTTAGCTGGGTTGGTGTTATCATTCTGGGGCGCCGTCTGCTGCTGGACAGTGTGACCGATTGCCCCAGCTTCTTGAAGCTGTAGAGACACTGTAGGTGCTAGGCAGAGGCCAGCGGTGCTCTGCCCTGTTGCCAGTGATTCAGCTGGGAGTAGCAGCTTCACTACATCAGCTTGTCGCCGGAGAGAGGGGCCAACTACCCCGGCTTCCTGGAACTCCACAGATACTGCTGTTGGTGCTGGGCAGAGCTCAATGAAGTTTGGCCCTAATACCAGCTCTTCTGATGGAGGCTCATCAGGCTGTTTTTCCTCAGCGGAAAAGTCTATTAAATCCCCTGTCTCTGTAACTGGTGTCTGGGGATAGAGGTTCACCATCTCCTGTCCGTGGAACCCAGAAGATGCTATCAGTGCTGAGCAGAGGTTGGCAGAGCTCTGGCCGGTTGTCAGCACTTCAGTTTCTGGGGTGGCAATTTCCAGATTTTCCACTGCCGATTCCCTGGCATGCTGCTGGACAGGCACATTCCTCCATCCAAGATCATCCCATGCAGAAACAGGATCATCAAGGTCAGTCAGCACTTGCTGCATCCGCCATAAGACCTCTGCATCCATAGCTGTAGGGGCAGGTTGGCAAAGCACACTGTTACTCTGCCACATTGCCGACTCTTCAGCCAGACCAGAGTTGTCCACTGGTATTTCTTGATAGTCCCAGGCAAAGGGAGCCCAGCCCTGGCACTGAGCAGAGTCTAGCAGCCGTCTGTAGGCAATTTCCAGCTCCCATTCCTGATCGGCCAGAAACTCCAAATCTTCCAGTGCCCAGTGCACTTCCGAGACGTTCAGTAGCCCTTTTCTGAAATCCATGATTTCATCCAACCGCCACTCCAAATCACTCCCAAAGTTAGGGTCTCCTGTCAGCTTCACATACAACAGTCCCAGGCCGCCGTAGCTTAAGCCTTCCGTTGGGCTGTCATCTGCTATCCAAGGGCATGCTTGGGATACATGCCACCGGAGGGCTCTGTAACTCTCATCCAGCTTCATCTCTGCCCAGATCAGCCTGCTTAATTCAGCTGTCTGCTCCTTGTGCGGTTTTTCTCCCAAAAACAGCACCCGCAATCCATACTGTGACCAGTACCTTTCCTGGTTGGAGGGGAGAACTTTTCCCTGGTGACGCCGCTCACAGGCTAGCGCTTCCTTCCAGAGTTTGCAGCGAATAGAATCAAACCATCCCAGCAGGACCTGCTCTGATACTGGTCCTCTGTGCTGTAGCTGCATCTCTCGCAACCTCCTCCTGAATTCCTCTTCCATGGCGGCTGGTATCTGTACCTCTCCTCCTCTCCTGCTATCCGGACCTTGGATCCAGGTGGAGGTTTGGATGTCCCAGACTGCAGGAAGTATGATCCCACTGCTTGCCAACAATGTGACGGAACGTCCCTACACTCCTCTTGAGTGCGTTCGTCATATATCACTTCCTCTCAGTCTGG
This sequence comes from Lithobates sylvaticus, assembly GCA_028564925.1. Taxonomy (NCBI): domain Eukaryota; kingdom Metazoa; phylum Chordata; class Amphibia; order Anura; family Ranidae; genus Lithobates; species Lithobates sylvaticus. Next base: position 565,048,182 of record CM053027.1, on the reverse strand, counting down.
ATATAGGTATAAGATATTCCAACCGCTCCCAAGCACCGATACGAGACAACACTTGCTTGGTGCCAACATGGACTGAACTTTTATTACAAAGCCAAGCTCACATTTATACAGAGTAGAAGAGGAGATCCCCCCTCCCTCTCATATTACTCTAACAATACACCTGTAACAACTTAACATAAACTAATTAGCTAATTCCTTTAAGCAGCCGATGTGACTCAGGATTTCACTACAGGCCAGACTTCTTGTCACCGAGATAAACACAGTTGATTATAAATTATCATAATTACCACCACAAGACATCTCATCACAATAGCAGGAGACCACCAGTAACAGACGGAGCGTCTCCTGCATTGTGCAGAGGACAATGGGATCAGCTAACTCAATTAACATGTTGAGTTCATGACACTAGCATCTGAGAGTGTATGTCCCAACAGCATGAGACCACACACATTATATGTATACACATATATACAGAGAGTGTGTCTTGGGGGGCCCGCAATCAGCTGGCAGGAGGCTGGCATGTAGTCCTCTCAAAAAGCCTGTGCCCCGGCTAGGTCTGTCACAACCGGTAACACACACCTTGGACATCGGCTGTAGGCTATCCTTGCCATCAACACACCTCATTCACTGGGCTTCATTGTTTTCTAAGGTAACTACTTTACAACATGACTTCACTTACTTGTCTTCACTTTCAGCACTAGCCTACTCACCTCTCTTGGTGTGCCTTCATACATACATGCCAATGTTTTTCTCTTTCACTTATTTGCCACTTGGGTCGGGGGTCGTTATTCACATTTAACCCACTTGGACCTTAATAATTTTACTCCTGACTCAATTTAGATTGGAGCCCCCGTTCTCACCTGCCATTTGGGCACATACTCATCTGAGAATCACACCTATGTTCTCTGTTCTCCTACTGGCCCCACCTCAGCTCCGGCTTGCAGACAACCACAGCGGCCCATGCGCTTTAGCTTACATACCCTTACAGGCTGTAAATGAGTAAGTTATTTAGAGATGGACATCTTCATCTCTATTTTACTGTCTCCCATTTTTGGGTTTAATGCTATGCCTATGTCCTTCTGCAGATTTAATCTATTACGCATCGGCCCCTGAAAATTGGCAACCATGCCATGAAACACGTCGGACTTACACAGATGCAATATGTTTTATTCTCAGGACCAAACCTTGGGTTTAAGGATTCCACTTGTGAGAGGATTTTCTAACAATGCCATGAATAGTCGTTATACAATGTTTTTTTTTTTTTGCATCATGCTTTTTATATGTTTACTATTTTGTATGTATTTTATAATGCATGCTCTGCTGTGTGTTTTTGACAAATAAACACATCCATATTACACTGTCTTATCATTGAGTCCTCTCATGCATACCTCATTTAAAGTCCCAACCTTTTTTCTATATGTACCCAATTAGGGATGGAGATGTATGTTCACACATTTCTCATTTAAAGTCCCGAAAACCCCTTTCTTTTGAGAAGCAGTGTATTCACCACTCCCGCTACGCACGTGGGTCTGCAAGTGCACGTGGGTCTGCGAGTACCTGTGTATTGGTGTGTTGAGTACCTGTGTATTGTCTTGTTGAGTGTTAGGAAGCTAGTTGTTAGGTAATTTGGACAGGGTAAAATCCCAAATCCTCATTAAATCAGTAGGTACGATGCCCGGCAGATGTGGAGATGCGACTCAGTGTACATCTTGCGGCATGCGTTCCTTGATCATCCGATTGAGGGTGAATACTGCTGTGTAAAATGTAAGCACATTGCTTCCCTGGAAGCCCAGGTTCTGAATCTGGGGAAGCAACTGTCAGTACTGAGAAGACTCTCCATACTAAAGGAGAGCCGGGAACGTACTCAGCAGGGGCCAGCACAGAGGTGGGTGGAGACAAAGAGGTTCAGGCACTAGAAAAGAGTATTTGGGTGACAGTCAGGAAGGATAGAGGGGAAAATGCCAGGGAGGCTGATCCTGGGCTGGAACATCCCAATAAGTATGCTCCATTGGGTGACATGGGTGAAACCAGTCAGGGACCAGCACTGCTGGAGCTGAGGGACTCCCCTAGCTGCCAGGGGAAGAACTCCTCCAGTGAGAGTGGGGGGAAGTGAAGGGAAAGGAAAGGAAACACAGATTCTGGTGGTAGGGGACTCAATTCTTAGAAGGACAGAGAGGGCAATCTGTCACAAAGACCTGAAGCGCCAAACTGTATGCTGTCTACCGTGCGCTCGGGTTCGACACATCACATATCTGGTGGACAGATTACTGGGAGGGGCTGGGGAAGACCCAGCTGTCATGGTGCACGTTGGCACCAATAACAAAGTCAAAGTCAGAGGCAGATGGAGTGTCCTAAAGAACGATTTTAGGGACTTGGGAGCTAAATTTGTGGAAAAGAGACCACTAAGGTAGTATTCTCAGGAATACTACCGGTACCTCGAGCCACACCAGAAAGGCAGAGGGAGATTAGGGAAGTAAACAAGTGACTGAGGAGCTGGTGTAGTAAGGGGGGTCAAGGACTGGGCTGACTTCTCAGTCGTTCACCAGTGCTATAGAAGGGACGGACTACACCTAAATGAGCAGGGTGCAGATCAGCTGGGAGTAAAGATGGCCAGAAAGTTAGAGGGGTTTTTAAACTAGGCAACGGGGGGGGGGGGGGGGGGGGGGCAGAGGTAGAGATAGTCAGAGCGGAACATATTCCAGAGGGTAGTATTGGGGGCATCAGTGGTAGGTTGACTAAAGCACATAAACCCAAGGTAAGTATAGTAACAAGTCCTAGTTGCAATCTCGGAACACCCAATAAGAGCATAGTATGTGACCGGTTTAAACTACGTGGCGTGTTCACCAATGCCAGGAGCCTGGTGGACAAGATGGGTGAACTAGAGATACTGTTGTATGAGGAGGATTTGGATTTTGTGGGAATTTCAGAGACCTAGTTAAACAGCTCTCACAATTGGCTGGCAACCATTCCAGGGTATATCTGTTTAACGCAGGGATAGAGGGTAAAAAAAGGGGAAGGGGTATGCCTATATATCAAGAATAATGTACAAGTGAATGTGAGAGATGTCATCACTAAGGGAGCTAGGGAGGAGGTGGAATCCTTATGGGTAGAGCTCCAAAGGGATGAAGCTAAGGGTAAAAAAAATACTGGGAGTATGCTATAGGCCCCCTAAC
>CM053027.1:564982346-565044541 GCA_028564925.1 Lithobates sylvaticus | reverse complement strand
AGAGGATCCTGCAATCATCCACCGCTGTTGTCTTCCATGGACGTCCAAGGCTTTTTATGTTGCTGAGCTCACCAGTGCGTTATTTACTCAGAATGTACCAAACTGTTGACTTGTCCACTCCTTATGTTGCTGCTATCTCTCTGATGGATTTGTTTCGTTTTTGAAGACTTACAATGGCCTGTTTCACTTGCATGGATAAACGCATGATGTAGGTTCACACCAATAGATTCCAAATGCAAATACCACACTTAGAAACAACTCCAAACATTTTACCTGCTTAATTAACGAAGGAGTAGCCCACACCTGGCCATGAAACAGCGTTTGATTCAATTGTCCAATTACTTTTGGTCCCTTAAAAAAGGGGGGGGGGGGTGTCTTTTCTTAAGAGCTGTAATTCTAAACCCTTCTTCTACCCTCAAATTAAACCTGAGAGTGTGCACTTTCAGCCCATATCCATTATATAACGCTAGCTTGAATATGTTTTGGTAAATACCAGAAAAAAACAAAAATTGTGCCTGTGTCCAAATATATTGTATATGGACCCAACTGTATACATATGATATAATTTATATATATTATTACTGTTTCATAGTGAAAATGAACCCCTTATAGTAGTGATTTTTGTACTTTAAAAGGGCCAATTTGTGTTTTTTTAACCCCATCATGATAGGTTAAAAAAAAAAAACATGCTGATGCGATTAAATGTCTTTTGCTGGCCAAAGACATCGATTTTTAAGAATATTATATACATATATAAACATTCAATTTTAAAATGAATGTACTGTAATTTCTGATTGAATATTCCTTCGACCAATACGTTTTTTATTCTGCTCCTTCGAATTTTCCCGTCATTGTGGTCAAATGAATGTCAATTTGACCCCCACTAATGATTAGAAAATTAAACAAACGTTCATAAAATGAAGAGTTTAAGGAAAAAAATTTCTGTGTATGGCCAGCATAAGTGTCAGCAGGGAGTCTGTCTGCATAATATTATTACAATTATGTCTGATAATCTGCAAATTATATATCTATATATATATATCTTCTGTCTGTTATTCACAGAGTGGATCATATATCTTGTTCCCCATCCATATAGTTGATTATTTATACTTAGCACTGCATAGAGATATTTAAAGTGCAAGTCCGTGCAAAAACTAAAATCCCTGCATCTATAGCCACCAACATTCTAACACTAACCTATCTAGCCCTGAAAAGAAAAATCATCAGTATACATACATTTTCTGCAAGCGATCCGACCCGATCTCCAGTGGCGGAAGCTCTGCCAAGTAGAAGACCTGGACTGACTGTTCCTTCAGGAGGAGGTTGTCCAGGTATCCCATGTTGGGGACACCCTGAGAGTGAATCAGAGATAGGATAGGAGCCAACACCTTAGTGAAGGTGCTGTGCACAAGCCAAAAGGAGGAGCAAAAATTGGTAATGATGCGTGCCACAGTAAAACCTGGCAGATTCCATACAGAATATTTCATTCTGAAGGAAACTGTTGAGAATCTTCAGATCTAGAATGGGGCAAAAGATTTTCTTTGTCTTAATAAAAATGAGGAGGTTGGAGTAAAACCCCTGAAACCGCTCCTTTTCTGGAACCTGGGCAACGACTCCCTTCTTCATCTTGGAGGCAAAGGTTGCTTGAAGGAGCTTTTGCATTTTTCTGAGATAAGAGGGACTTCCTTGATGTAATTGTTCAAGTCACCTATTATGCATTGTCCAACATATGGCATCCTCAGGAGATGCTTCTTACACTGCAGTTCCATAGACCAACATATGGATACTTTGGATATGTACTGAAAGGGGGCTCATTCTAGCTACTTGGCAGTATGTACTAACCCACCCACACAGTGGGATAGGAAAGGTGATCTTTAAAGCAAAGATCAACATACATACAGGCTCGGCTAAGCCCCCTCTCTCCTCAATGGCTGTGATTGACAGCATTAGAAGCCTCGCTGTCCAATGAAGAGAGAGAGCAGAGAAAGCCGCTCCTCTCATCCACATCGCTGCATTGAGATTGGGCTCAAGCAAATATTTAGGGGGACAGCATGCAGAAGGCGTTTTTTTACCTTAAAGTGGCTCTAAAGGCAGAAGGTTTTCATCTTAATGCATTCTATGCATTAAGATAAAAAACCTGTATGCAGCAGCCCCCTCATACTTACCTGAGCCCCATATCGATCCAGCGATGTTGCACGGGGCCAGGAGCACCGGCGAGGCACCCGTGAAGAGGAGGATCTGGGCTGCACTGTGCAAAACCAGTGTTTGTTATTTTAAAACAAAAAAACAATACTTTAGTATCACTTTAATGCATAGCATGCATTAAGCTAAAAATCCTTCTGCCTTTAGAACCACTTTAAATCTGATTTGCTTTTTGACTTACTACACTTTTCAATACTTTATCACCTGCTTGAGGTCCTTAGGTAACACAACATACAGCAATAAAATATACATACATAAATAAATAAAATAACCCAATATTTACTGTCGGTCTCTTTCTCCTTCCTCCCTTTGGTTCTGCTGGTTCCCCAGAAGAGTTCACAGGCCAGGCTCTTCCTGACTGATCCGTTCTGACAAGGAGAACCTCTTGATCTTCTCTTGATTCCTACAAAAATAAATGCAAAATGAAAACTAAAAAACAAAAACAAAAAAAAGTTTATTGCAGTCATACTAGATTTCAATTCCACAGCATACTCTGGCATCAGAGGTTGAACTGCTCTTTCTGAAGGAAACCTATATAGAGACAAATTTAAGGGGGGTTCCACCATATCAATTGCTGACCTGTAACAAGCATCCACCCAGAGAATTCCCAATCTGCATACTGGTTTCAGGTCAATGACTGAGAAATGACGGAATCCATTGAACAGCCAGGCAACAGAATATACAGTAATGTCAACCCCCATATTGAGAGCAGGCTTTCTTTAGAGTAAGCAAATAACCCAAGCTTGGCTCTGCCCCTTGTTGTTTCCAAGCCTCCCTGTTGGCCAGTGAGGTCATCTAACACAGAATCTAGCTCCAGACTTAAGGCATATGATGTACGGTACATCCAAACAACTGTCAAAATACACAGGGCACAAAACGTATACTATGTTCCTCTTCCATTCCCCTCGCTGCTTTCACAAGCAAATATGTCAAGCTTATTCTCTATTACAACAGCCACTGCTGTGTAACTGTGAGCTTCTGGACAGTATCGGAACACTGCTCAGAATATTAAATGAGGAATACATTATAGTGCTTTGGGAATCCTTTTTCATCTAATAAAATGTATTTGTAAACAAATCATCAGATACACACTACCATAAACCGCTTTACCACATACAACCTTTTTCCAGTTTGTTTCTGATTTATATTTAAAGTGGAGGTCTGCCCCCCCCCCCCCCCAAAAAAAAAAAATTAAAAGTCAGCAGCTACAAATAACGTAGCTGTTGACTTTAAATATTAGGACACTTAGCTGTCCAAGTATCCCGCAATGTTGGCACCCCAGACGATTTTCGGATCGTCTCTCGTGGTAAGGGAAACGGGCATTGAAGCCTTTTGGCTTCACAGTTGGTTCCCTACTGTGCATGCGCGTAGAGCGATGTGCTTTCTAACTGGGCTGGTGGTGGAGAAAGGAGGAGGCGGACCGAACTTCCTGATCAGCTGTCACTGGACACAGCTGATCTCGTGGTAAAGGGCCGCTGTCATTGCAAGGACTTGGCGATCACAGATGCCTTTGGACGCTTCCACAACAAACTAAGCCTACGCCAAAGCACAGGCAGGAAGTGGTTAAATATGGACTATGCTATATAACAGTGTGTTCATACTCCTACTCATACTCAAGCATTCATTTTATGTAGAGTGAAATATACCTGGTTGATCCTGCCTTCAGATGTCCCTACCATGTTCTCTGTGCCCCCCACTGCAGGCTGAGATTGTGTAGACCAGCTAGTGTGGAGCATGTTCAATTTCAGTTCCCTTTTAAGCTCTTATTTTTTCTTTTTGTGTTTTTTATTTATTTGTTATATATGTATGTATAGGTATTATATAAGTATGTTTATATATAAGAATTTGTAACAATGTGGAATGTTTTCTGTATACAGGGGGTCCCTGACTTACAAACATCCGACTTACAAACGACTCCTACTTACAAACGGAGGGAGACAACAGGAAGTGAGAGAAAATCTACCCCTAGAAAGGGAAATTCACTCCTGTAAGAGTTATTATGGGTAAAAGGTGTCTTCACTGATGCTTTATCACCAGTCCATGCTTCCCTAACAACCCAAAATTTTCAAAATCCAATTGTCATTGGGACAGAAAGTGAGGTGAAATCTTCTGAACAGGGGCACAGACAGCAAAACAAATGTTACAGGGGTGATAACCCTTCTCTATGTTATCTAAAAAACGTAAAAATAGATTTTTTTTTGGCTGGAGCTACACTTAAAAAATTTACCTGTTCCGACTTACAAACAGATTCAACTTAAGAACAACCCTACAGTCCCTATCTTGTTTGTAACCCGGGGACCCCCTGTATGTGAAAAATGTTTTATTAATAAAAGTAATTGAAATAATTTCTTATCTGTACAGCCCACATGACTATAGAGTCACACATGTGTACACAAAGTGGCAAATGACATTACAACCCCCCCTGCCCCTCCATGTCTTTTAAACACTATGGGGGTGGGATATAGTATGCTGATTTATTTAATTCACTAAGAAACGCACAAGTATTAAATATACCAAATAATGTTGCTAATACCTGTAAAGTAAAAAAGAGCCTTGGAGGCAAATGCTGTCTAAAACAAAATTAAAGCTAGTGTCAACTATCTCTGACCCTGCCTACACCATAATAATGCAATAAAAATGCACATTTGATTTAAAAAAAAAGGTTTATTGGGAACTGTAAACCATTTTTTTGATATTTATACTTTCATTTAAATTGTTCTTCTGAAATATTTTTTTATTTTTTTGTTTGGATCATGTGACTGGCACAGCACCAATCAAGGCTACACTGTAGAGAGACTACATCAGCAGAGTAATAAAAGCCCCTCCCAAGGATCTTTCCCTGCAGATACCAAAAAACTGAGAAAGATCATGTGACCACAATACAGCACTGCAGGGAATAAGGTATTTAGAGGATTTTAAAAATACAGTGGCATGATATATATGATTTATGTAAACTATGGCAATTAATGCTGCTCTGTTTAGTATTACTTTAACAGCTCGTTTGTCTGCAATGTTTTCAGCCCAATGCAGAATACTCCACATTTGTAATGAAGCATTTAAGGAAGAAGAACAGTGTGAACCAAACATTTGCATAAAGTATTTAAGCCACAAAGCTGGACTTTTTCTTTCTGAAGTGCTTATTAAATTATTCAGTACAGAAAGTGTTTAACATTTATAACTAATGAATCTCACTCTGTTTTTGCCCTTTAAACAAAATGATTGGGTCTCTACGCTTTGGCAGTTATATTTTTATCTTTCCTGAAAAAGCAGCAGAGCTAAGAAATTAAAGTCCACTTTTGTTGAGAAAAACAAATATACCCCTCTGGGTAATCAATGCGCATTGCATGGAGTTTAACAAACTTTGTTGCGGATTCCTACCTTCTGTTATCCTGGAGAAATAGCGGTTTGTCTCTCTGTGTCCATGTACTAAGTGAATGTGTATGGCAGCGGTTTTATAATTATCAATTTCACCAAAAAATGCTGCAGGGAATGCTTAAAATCTAATTTGTATCTTAGGGCAGACTTCTGAGAAAATCAGTAATGCCACGTACACGCGATCAGAAGTTCTCGTCGGAAAAAGCTCTGATGGTTTCCGCTCAAACTGTCTTGCCTACACACGGTAACACCAAATTCCGACGGTCAATAACACTGCGACATACAACCCATTCGACGGCACTATAAAAGGGATGTTTAATGCTTCCGAGCATGCATTGAATTGTTTCTGAGCATGCGTCGGAATTTTGAATGTCGGAATTGCATACACACGATCAGAATTTCCGATAGAAAGTTTTTCTGTCGGAAAAAATTAAGAACAGGCTCTCAATCTAAAGTCCGTCGGAAATGCCGACAGAAAAAGACCGATGGGCATACACACGGTCGGAAAAATCGGATGAAAAGCTCCCATCGGACTGTTTCCATCGGAAATTCCGGTCATGTGTACGCAGCATAAGCCAATCACACAAGCAAGAAATTACCTATCTGGAGTGCGTTCTGTACATCATCCGTGTACAGAACACCTCCAAGTAGCCATATTGCATTGCATTTTACAGAAAGCTATACAGGGCTGCAGATTTAAAAGGAAAGGTATTTTTTTAATGACATTCAATTACAATATGACTTGTGTTTGCAATTGTATATGATATATTATTGTTTATTTGCTAATTTTTTTCCCCATGAAAGTGGAGTTACCCATTAAAGCTGAACTCCAGGCCCAATACGATTCTAGTTATTTATTTAAAATTCATCCGATGACAAATAATTCATGTGCCGCTCGAAGCGACTCCACAATCATCTGAGTTGCTGGCTCAGCTCTGCTACACCAAAGTAACCAATTGTATCAGCATCAGGAACGGTGGCTCTCCTGTGCCAGATAACGTACCTAGTAGGTGATCTGGCACTTCCGGGTATAGGGCGCATGTGACTCTACACAGCAGATGTCAATCAGTGGGTGCCGGCCAATAGATTACCTCTGGCACCACTGATTGTTCGAAACACACAGCCCCACTGTGTGTGTTTATTGTTGCACATAGCCCTGGTCGAGAGCACTCCTGCATGAGTGCCCCCATAGCAAGCAGCTTTGCTATGGGGGAACTGGGAAAAAAGGAAGAGCAGGCAGTGCTAACTGGGGACCCCAAAAGAGGAGGTTTGGGAACTCTCTGTACAAAACCATTGCACAGAGCAAGTAAGTATAACATTAGAACTGCACGATTCTGGCCAAAATAAGAATCACGATTTTTTAAATAATCGAATAAAGATCACAATTCTCACGGCATAACGTCTTTCACATTATAGAAAAAAAAATTGGGCTAACTTTACTGCTTAGGTTTTTTTTAATTAATTAAAGTGTATTTTTTTCCAAAAAGATTGCATTTGAAAGACTGCTGCGCAAATGCAGTGTGACATAAAATATTGCAACAACCACCATTTTATTCCCTAGGGTCTCTGCTAAAAAAAAAAATATATATATATATATATATATATAATGTTTGGAAAGTAATTTTCTAACAAAAAATAATGATTTTAACTTGAAACCAGCAATTGTAAGATAAATGACGGTCAGGCGGCGCGGCTCTCGTTCTGGGAGGGCGTCATATGACGGCCCTCCATTTAAACAGGGAATGCGCGCGATGGTGTGCACACATCTCTGTTCCTTCGGTGGCGGTGTGTCATTGCGAGACACCGCTCGCTACCGAGGGGGGTAAACAAACATTGGACAGGTAGTACCGCCCCACTTTGCACGGTGCATGCGCGAACACTGCCCGTCACCGACGCTGGTAAACAGCCATTGGCCGGCGGCTGTTTACCACGTGATTGGCTGTGATCCTTTCACAGCCGATGACTAAATGTCAACAAACTGCGGTGCACACCAATTACACACTGATTGCCCCCCCAATAAAAAGGACCTGTCACCACCCATCAAAGTACCTGTCACAGGTCATCTGAGTACCCGAGTACCTGTCACAGTCCATCTGAGTACCCAAGTATCTGTCACAGTTTATCTGAGTACCCGAGTACCTGTCACGGTCCATATGAGTACAGAGGACCTGAGTACCTGTCACCACCCTTCAGAGTACCTGAATACCAGTCACAAGCCCATCAGAGTACCTATCTGTAGCCCATCAGAGTACCCGACTACCTGTCACCAGCCCATCAGCGTAACCGAGTACCTGTCACCAGCCCATCAGAGTACCCGATTACCTGTCTGCAGCTCATCAAGTTACCCGAGTACCTGTCTCCAGCCCATCAGAGCGGCCGAGTACCTATTTGCAGCCCATGCCTCATAGAATATACGTTGGGGTGTTTGTTTTCCAAAATGGGGTCATTTTGTGGGTAATTCCACTGTCCTGGTGCTCAAGGACCTTCAAAAGTGTGATAGGTAGGAATGAAATGAGATGTGTAATGTGATACTTGGCAGACTGCCCGTTTTTGTTTTTTTTTTCTTTTGAGGGCTGTGGCTTCAGCAGAGCAGAGAATTCTCTGCATAGAAAATTGGGGAAATACGTTGTCAAGATCGCAAGAGGGAAAAAATTGTGATAACGATTCTTAATGATTAATCGTGCAGCTCTATATAACATGATGGTGATTTAAATTACATTATTACAAACACATTCTATTCCCTCCTTTTGCACATTGTGAATGCATGTATTATAAAAAAGGGTGCCTAGCGACAAACTACAACAGTACAGTACATGCTATATTTACCAATAATAAAAAATAAAATAAAAAAGCCTTAGAGTGGTGACTGCCCTCTCAGTCTGAAAATCTCTTATGATAATAAGGATTAAAAGCACATTGCAACAGGTCTTTGCAAAGCTATGGTATGTTGGAGGAAGGTAAATGTTTCAGTAAGACATCTGCTCTTGTTGGCCAGACTTGTGTGTTACGGAAATTTTGATAAAACATGAAGTGCAAGGCAAGCATGAAATACGGTAGACTAATGTGACATTAAATTTACATTACACTGCTGAACATTTAGGTTATTATAAAAAATAAAAAAAACGATACACAGCAGTACACTTGTGCAAAATAGTCTCTGTATGCTGCCTAGGGAGTACAGTGCATCCAAAAAGTATTCACAGCACATCACTTTTTACACATTTTATGTTACAGCCTTTGCCATGGCACTCAAAATTGAGCTCAGGTGCCTCCTGTTTCCACTGATCATCCTTGAGATGTTTCTACAACTTGATAGGCCATGATTTGGAAAGGCACACACCTGTCTATATGAGGTCTCCCAATTAACAGTGCATGTCAGAGCACAAACCAAGCCATGAAGTCCAAGAAATTGTCTGTAGACCGCCGAGACAGGATTGTATCGAGGCACAGATCTGGGGAAGGGTACAGAAAAAATTGTGCAGCAAAAGGTCCCAATGAGCACAGTGACCTCCGTCATCTGTAAATGGAAGAAGTTTGGAACCACCAGGACTCTTCCTAGAGCGGGCCACCCCGCCAAGTTGAGCGATCGGGGGAGAAAGGCCTTAGTCAGGGAGGTGTTCAAGAACCTGATGGTCACTGACAGAGCTCCAGCATTTCTCTGTGGAGAAAAGAGAACTCGCTGACTTCTCGCATCTAACACCTTCATGAACAATGAACAAACAGAAAGGATATGGAAAAAAATACAAAACTAGTAGAAATAGTAAAAATAATAAAATAAAACTAAAATAAATAAAATTATATACAAAACTACCTATCATAGATGAAACAATTTAAATCAAAATCTATATTTAACTCTTCAGGATCTATATTTTAATCAAAATGAAACAATCTCCTGAAGAGTTAAATATAGATTTTGATTTAAATTGTTTCATCTCTGATAGGTAGTTTTGTTTATAATTAAATTTTTTTAGTTTTATATTATTATTTTTACTAGTTTTGTATTTTTTTCCATATCCTGACTGTTTGTTCATTGTTCATGAAGGTGTGAGATGTGAAGAATCAGCGGGCGACTAGTTCTTTTTTGTAAATCTTATGTATTTTTTATATATACTTTATATACTCACATGTTATATGCTCAGCAAGTATTTTCTTAACTGGCCAATAGGGGTCACTGTGCTGACCTAGTGTTCACCTCCTTACCTGGAAGTGGTTTGGTCATGTGATATCCTTTTCTCTGTCCCCTTCAGCAGGATAGCTGATTTATGGGATTTGTGTACCATGTGAGGGGGGAGGCTTAGCAGCGCCCCCCGCTCGCATCATGGTTTCCATGATGACAGATAAGGTTTTAAGGAAGACGGGTGACGTTTGTTAGACACCGCCCCGCTGATGAAGTTCTATGAACATAATGCATATGGGGGAGGAGCTACGTGCTGATGTCACCCGCTGCCGACCTGCATCTTACACACCACTCAGCCATCTGTGGTGGAAATGCCGTTTGAGAGTAACCATTTTTTAAATAAAGCTGCTTTGTAACTGGTCCACAGTGAGCACTTAAGCCCCATACACACTATCAGATTTTCTGCTGATTTTTGTCTTTAGATTTACCAAAACCATGTAGTGTAAGGGCCTGCCTGATTGCATACAAATTGAAACTCCTAAGGTTTGACCTCATAATATATGGTTTTGGTAAATCGGAAAGAAAAAAACCAGCAGAAAATCTGATAGTGTGTATGGGGCATTAGAGTAGTTTTTGCTTCATCTTTTGTATATTCCGGGAATCTACTGGAGTTCCTGTCTTTGCCTGGATCATCTACCCTATGAAAGGGACCTGCCTATTTGACCATCTGTTAACCCTAAGCACCCTAAGCACACAGCCAAGCTAACAAAAGAGTGGCTACGGGACAAATCTGTGAATGTCCTTGAGTGGCCCAGCCAGAGCCCAGACTTGAACCCGATTGAACATCTCTGGAGAGGTCTGAAAATAGCTGTGCACCGACACTCCCCATCCAACCTGATGGAGCTTGAGAGGTCCTGCAAAGAAGAATGGGAGAAACTGCCCAAAAATAGGTGTGCCAAGCTTGTAGCATCATACTCAAAAAGACTTGAGGCTGTAATTGGTGACAAAGGTGCTTCAACAAAGTATTGAAAAAAGGCTTATGTACATGGAATTTTTTTTTTTTATAAATTTGCAAAGATTACACATCTTTCACGTTATCATTATGGGGTATTATTTGTAGAATTTTGAGGAAAATAATGAACGTAATAGAACAAACTGTGGAAAAAATGGAGCGCTGAGAATACTTTCCGTTTGCACTGTACAGTTATGATGTGTTTCTACCAAATGGCAATTGGAGACTAGGGACATCCCAGTATAGATTTTCCAGTAGCTACAAGAGTACTATAAATAAGGTAGTAAGGACACTAAAGTATGTATTGTGGATACCCAAAGGTCTTTCTAGCTTCCAAAGCCACTTACTCTAGTCTAGACTGTGGAAATAATGACAAAGCCCTGTGTCACCACTCTAACTGGGCTTATCAGAACGGATCAGAAATAACTGAAGAAAATATTGTTTGTTGAGTCCTTGCTGGATTTGGGGGCCTAGGGTAACAGGCTTAGGTTGCCTTATCCTTGAGATGGGTCTTTAGTATGCAAGAAACGGTTGCACACTGACTTTACCCATGTACTGTCATAAAAGATAGGAAACGCACTTGAGGGTAGATACAGGCAGCGCAATAACAATAGTTGGAGAGATTGTAGGATTTTCCAATGAAGAACTGTTTGTCTTATTATACTATCTAACAGCATGCCCTTCCCTCTGCTGATATGATGCATGCTTCTCCCTCCAGATACTTGTTAAAAAACAAAAAGCTGTAAAGACAATATCACAACGCGGCTTATTTAGATTTTAGTGCTTATCTAAAATAATGCAATTAATTAGTACCAAGATTGTCTAACTGCTTCTTGTTACGTTTTGGTGTGATGTTTAGAATCCTTAAACAGGTGAAGAAGTGATGTTCTATAAAGGCTTACATGGATGACATGGGTGCTGACTTTGCTTCTAGTGTCAGTTGAAAGATGACCAGTCACTAGACAAGGATGGACAGTTAGACCCCTTTCACACTCGGGCGTTTTTTCAGAAAGCGCCTGTAAAGCGCCTGAAAGAAGCCTCATCTGCAATCCCAATGTGAAAGCCCGAGTGCTTTCACACTGAGACCCCTTTCACACTATGGCATTTTTCAGGCGCTTTAGCGTTAAAATAAGTGCCTGTAAAGCACCTGAAAGAAGCCACAACTGCAATCCCAATGTGAAAGTCCGAGTGCTTTCACACTGAGGCGCTGCGCCTGCAATTCCTGCAAGCAGCTTCTTTGCAGCGCTTTTGGAGCAGTGAATACTTATATCCTTATCCTAAATATCCTAAAGAGCCCCTTCCCATTGAAATCAATGGGAAGCGCCTGCAAAACGCCTGTAAAGCGCTTTTGGCAGCAGGGCTTTGTGGGTGCTTTTAACCCTTTATTTGGCCACTAGCAGGGGTTAAAAGCGCCCCACTAGCGCTCAAAAAAATGCTGGTAAAGCGCTAGTTTAAGCGGCACTTTACGAGCGTTTTTCGGGCACTGGCAGTGTGAAAGGGCTATTAAAGCACTTGGGCTTTCACATTGGGATTGCAGATGAGACTTTTTTCAAGCGCTTTACAGGCGCTTTTTTTAACGCTAAAGCGTCTGAAAAACGCCCCAGTGTGAAAGGGGTCTACAGGTAATACAAACAACGTGGTGCGGTAACATATAATCACCAGAAGCGTTCCAAGAGCTCCGGGGGTTCCAGCTTATGTATAGTTCAATAAGAAAAATTCAAAAAAGAAGAAAACATCACAGCCTTTCCAAGATTAGCCAATTTATTTAGCTATCATGGATCTAAAATGTCACAATATTTTGGGGAAAGATAGCCCTTTTTCAGATGCCTAATACAATGAGCAATGCATTACTCCTACATACTTCCCTCACACCTCCATTAAGGAGTGGGAACATACCTGGATCCAACCAAAGGTAAACTGGGTAAAAGAGCAATGCCCATGTACACCAGCTGCACAGAACACACCAGGACATCAAAAAAAGAACTCCCAGTGTATAATGACAGTCCTCTTCAGGGGAACTTCCCACGCTTTATAACTGCATTTCTTTGTAAAGTAGTTATATCTCACACTCAAAATACTGATGGTTATCCTTAACAATCATAAATAAAGCCAGCTGTTTTAAAACTTTGAAAGTAATAGCTCCATTACAAAAAGCATTTAAAAGGAAAAGTACTCATTGAATCCAACGGGTTTATGTGTACCTATTCTACATATCCAGTACATCTCTTTACACCTTAGCAATAGTGTGGTAGGATTCGCCCCTTCCTGTATTAGACTTGTTCTAGCACCATCCATCTTATGCCGTTTACTTGAAGGCAACAATGAAAAAATTTAATTTTACACCCCCTCCCCGTCCAAGTAACTTCTAACGGCTATGATGTACTCCCCGTTTAATTTACCTGATATTATGGACATTGTTGGTAACCAGGAGGGGAGGAAATTGGCACCTAGGGTCATTACACAGAAGGAGATTTTCCAAAACTTGCCTATAGAACTCCAATTCCAAAAAAGTTGGGACGCTGTGTAAAATCTACATAAAAACAGAATGCAATCATTTGCAATTCTCATAAACCCAGATTTTTATTAACAATAGAAAATAGAAAACACATCAAGTGTTTAAACTCAGAAAACGTGTCATTTTAAGAAAAAAATTAGGTCATTATGAAATTGATGGCGACAACACCTTTTAAAAAAGTTAGGACAGGGGGAAACAAAAAGCTCGTAAAGTACAACCCCAATTCTGAAAAAGTTGGGACAGGGTCATGTTTACTACGGTGTATCATCCTCTCTACTTTTAACACCACTGTAAACATCTGGGAACTGAGACGACCAGTTGCTGGAGTTTTGGGAGAGGAGGGTGGTCCCATTCTTGCCTGAGCATATGTTGATCTAAAACCTGGATATATCTTTCACCACTGGTGGTGCCTTTCCAGATGTGCAAGCTGCCCATTTCATATGCACTAATGCACCCGCATACCATCAGAGGTGCAGGCTTTTGAACTGAGATCTGGTAACAAGCCAGAAGGTCCCTTTCGTCTTTAGTCTGGAGGACGTGGCACCCATGGTTGCCAAAAAATGTAAAATTTTGATTCATCTGACCACAGAACTGTTTTCCACTTTGTAACAGACCATTTTAAAATGAGTTTTGGCCCAGAGAAGAGGACAGCGTTTCTGGATCATGTTCAGATATGACTTCCCCACCAGTGTCATTAGTAAAGTGACAGTATGTGTTTAGCACTGATCACTGTATTAGTGTCACTAGTTCACAGTCCCACTATAAGTCGCTGATCACCGCCATTACTAGTAAAAAAATAAAAAAATAAATAAAAGTTCCAGCATATATACCAAAGTTTGCAGATGCCATCACTTTCCTGCAAACCAAATATATGCTTATTGGCATTTTTTTTTACCAAAAATATGTAGCAGAATAGATCTTGGCCTAAATTTAAGATCTATTTTTGTTTATAGCACACAAAAAAAAAAAAAAACTCAGTGGTGATCAAATACAACCAAAAGAAAGCTCTATTTGTGTGAAAAAAATTATATAAATTTAATTTGGGTGCATGACCGCACAATTGTCATTTAAAGTAACGCATTGGCAAAAAATGGCCCGTTTCAAAACATGCCTTGAAACAAATATGTAGGGGGCCATCGCAGACCCCTCCTTGTGAAAATTCTGTCAGGACATAATGTTTGCATGATTACATCCAAGTTTTGGGGGTGTGACGATCCGGGGTGATTAGGTTCAAGTGGTGCATGCAGTTTTCCAGAAACGTGCCACTCCAGACTGCGTTTTTAGGGCATGGCAGCCCACTTTTATGTAAAGGTAACGAAAAAGTTCAAACAAACAGTAATCTTCCCTCGCAGGGGGGTTTCACCATCACTGTATAAACACAACCTATAGCCTCCTGTCTTACTCACTGTCAGCTTCGTGCCGTTTTGGTCACGGGCGACATCTGCCTGCTACAGACATACACACAGGCTGCCACCTGCAGCCTTAGACTCTGAGACCTCCTGTCTCTTTCTCTTAGAGCCGTCGTCTAGTGGGACCCTCCCGACCTCCCAGGCCAGACTTCCTGTCTCCAAGTCTGAGCCCTGACCTCTATTCCTGGGATGATTATGAAGCCAGCACACAGGTGTACAATTAGCAAGCCTACCAAAATCAGGCATACACTGCTCATATGCACCTGTGACACGGGGTCGCATCTCCACAGAGGGTTTAGAAGAATCAAAGAGCATACATTAGCCAATTCTCACAGAGCACCTGCTTTAAATCACTGATATATGGCTATTACATTTGAATAAACTGTTCAATGTGGATGGATGTGAATATATAGACCTTCCTTGCTTGGATTTTGCTTCTTCAGTTGGGCAAAGCTGTGGTGGATGTCGACAAAATTAACTTAAAGGTAGCAGTTTAATTTCTGCATGTGCCAGGCTGTAATTGCCAAGTCTAAGCTTCAAAACATGGAAGTCACATAGATAAGCAGTATTTTGACTTTCCCGATAATGTCATTGCAGAATGTGTGTTTCAGGTATGTGCCTTAGAGATATAGAAGTCAGGCACAATACGCATTTCAGAAAGATGCCAGCAACTGCAGTCCCAATATTTCTCCAATGGCATGTTTGAGCTATGCTGACCACTTGTAACCAGGGCTTTTTTTCAGGGGGGAATGAGGGGGGAAAAGCTTTCCGGCACCTGCAGCACTGAACATATGTAATAGCAAGGAGTGTTGGGGTGTCCTGGAGGGTCAATGATGCTAGCTGCTGGGGGATCTAATGTTCCTGAAGATCATCTCTTTTTCCATGGTGGTCTATTGTTGCTGCTCCCCAGACTTGCCATCTATTATTATTGCTGGTGGGTGATCCAATGTTTCTGGGAAGGGGGAGGGGGTTTATGTTGCTGGGGGGGGTCAAGTGTTGCTGTAAGAGATCTACTGTTGAGGGGGGTCTATTGTTGCTGGCTGCTGGAGGATCTGTTGTTGCTTAAGGACATCTATTTTTGCGTGGTAGTCCATTGTTACTGAGAAGGTCTATTGTTGCTGGTGGGAGATATATTGTTGCTACTTGGGCTTATTTGGCTGGGGGGTCATATGTTGCTGGAAGGGATCTACTCTTGAGGGAGGCGTCTATTGTTGCTGGCTGTTGGAGAGTCTATTGATGCTGGGCTGGCTGCTGGGAAATCTGTTGTTGTTTCCAGGGCCTATTGTTGTTGGGGTCGATCGTTGCTGGGGGAATATATTGTTGCTGGATGGGGTCTATTGATGCTGGCTGCAGGGGATCTACTTTACTGCTTTTCTTATTATTAACAAATTCCATACAAATTATTTATCACCACAAAATGATACTTGGTTCTATATTCTCTAAAAGGGGTGGTACAGGGAGGTGGGTAGGGGGTGGAACCAAGGGATGGTGCTCGGAGGTGGGTAGGGGTAGAGACAAAAAGTGACTGAAGGGAGGAGTTCCTGCACCTATTTTCTCAGAAAAAAAGCACTGCTTGTAACGCAATAGGCTACTTACTGGCTGAACATGCTGAAGACTACTACACTTACTAGGATGCTGAGTCAGTAGGACATACTGTATTTTCCACACTATAAGGCACACCTAAGAGCCTTAAATGTTCCTTCAAATTGGCTGTGCGCCTAATAATCCTGTGCGCCTTATGTGTGCGTTCCAAAATCTGTAAAAATGTTGTTGTTGGACTTTGTTAAGCGCTCCGCTTGGTTGACTGTCGGACCATTTCCTGCCGACACAGGGACGTAATACGTACACTACGTACGCTGGCAGCGATAAACCAATCAGAGAACATTATGTAATAAGTGCAGTACGTACGCTTAACTCCACCACGCCTCCGGTAGGTATACTACCAGTATGCTGCAAAACAACATTTGTTTATCTAAGGACCCACGAAAATGGCACCAGTAGAATAAAGTAGAATGAAGAGGGTATGTGGCGCTAACCCTTATGTAAATAAATAATCTAAAAAATAATCTAAAATGACCAGTTTGCAAAGCTCAGAGTATCCGAAAGATGAGTGACCTTTCACATAAATAGATATATAAAAACATAAAATAATGAATTAAATAGATAAAATTCCTTAATAGCAATACACATAAAATATTGAATATATATAAGACGTGTGTAAAAAAATGAAAAAATATTCAATAAAAGTGATGGTGCTAAAATAACCGTGCTGAAAATAAATATATGTGCTGGGGTAAAAATGATGATGGAGTTGGGTTAAAAATAGTGAACACGAAATCTTCTAGCAATAAAAGGTGCACAGTGCAACGTGCAAAATATGTGAATAAAGAACCAATAGAGAACCGATAAATTGGTTCTGAAAGTGCAAGGGAATTGCAAGGAAATTGCAAGGGAAATTAATGATTGAATGTGCAGAAATATCCAAAATAATGACAAAGTGACCATACAGATGAAAAGAGTGTGTCACTGTAGGTATGATATAATCAGATGATACCAAAACAATAATATCGCTGAAAAAAATTATTAAAAAATAAAAGTAAAATTTGGTGCACTACAAGTCCCAGCTTGTAAAGAAAAAAATGGCGGAAAATAAACGATAAAGTCCACAATCTGGAACAATGAAGAGCATAATGCTCTGGAATAAGTGAAGGTGAGTAGAAATATTCAGGAATCTTTGTGTTGATCACAGTGATGATCCGTGCAGGCAGTGCTCTGTGCTGACTTCAGGGGTGCACCCTACTAGTTCCCCCAGCCTCTCACCTCTATTTGCGGCCCCTACAGGCCTAGTGGAGCAGATAGCCTCTAAAGTGGCAAGCCTGGTCACTTTCCGGGTCCTCTTTCTTATGGGCTCCTATGGGCTCCTATAGGCTTCTATGGGCTCCTACTCCGATCCGAAAAGGCACTCCAGGGGTAAGGGGTCACTCACGGGTTAGATCAGCATGTAGGGGTTAAAGGTACAAAGAAGCGCTCCAATGTGTAGTAAAAAACAGGTTTATTGAAACAAAAATAATATCCACTCACATTTAATGTTTTCTTGCATCAGCATAGATGAACTTCCGGTCGCGGCCACAAACCGGAAGTGGAGCGATAGGCACCTGACTTCCTTCCTCCCTCACTAGTATCGTCACTAGCACACGTGACTTTGTCAAAGTAGAATAAAGTACAAGTAAACTCACTCTCTTTTTTCTTCCGTTATCTTTTTTTTTGTAGACCGTATGTTTGAGCATGCGCCTTATAATGCAATGCACCTTATGTATGGGTTAAGTACAGAAATAGACCCCATAATTGAGATTGCCCCTTATAATCCGGTGCGCCTTATGGTGCAGAAAATAAGGTACATAAACATGTTAAACCTGCTCTGATGCACTCGATTCAATGATCAAACAGGATTAGGCTGTGTAGGACTAAGAAGTGCTTCCTATCATGAGGCAATCAATATCAGAGAGATTTTGGAAAACTTCTGGACAACGAAGGCCAACGATGTTAACCCATCTACATATACATCACTTCAGGCTTCGGTATTTTGCTTTTTTGGGGGTTTGCCATAGGCCCTAGCACTACAGGACGTGATAAGATGCCTCTATTGTCATTTTTATAAGACATCTGCCAATCTATGGCTAGCTTATTCAATGTAGCCATTGGCATCCCTGAGACTGACTTCCCTCCCAACCCATTACAAAGGGTATCAGCCAACATACACGGTGTCAGCTAGAACACCTACAGTGGCTGACATTGTTCATAATTTCTAATAACTAAAAGCAAAATTCCAGTCAATTTTCTTTAGCTTTGAATAGAGCGTTTTACTTCTGTTTGTGACCCCAATTGAAATGTTTTCCATTTACTTGCTGCCTCTATGACACCAGGACAAGAAATAGGGGGCGTACCCCCTCTGACATCTCCTCCTTACCTCCTCCAGCATCCTGCACCCTTCTTCATTAAATACCAGATCACCCTCAACTAACTCCCCATGATTGTTGTATTGAGAAGGGGAAAGAGGAACAGCAATTGCACACCAACCTTCTTTGACACAAATTTCCATCAAAACTGAAAAAATAAAACACTCTAGAGGTTGTAGAGAATAATGCCATTATTTCCACTTCACCTTTCCTCCTTCCATCAATAAATCGACACGTTAACTGCTACTTTTGTAATGGTATTTCCAATTATAATTGTGCAATACCACCAACACACTGTATTTTCTTATATGTGTAATGAGCCTCTACAAATTTCAATAAATCCACATAAAATAAATAGAGGGAGTAGTTGTCACCAGAGGAAAGTACAGGCAGAAATATGCAACAGTCAGAGGCTGTATCCTCCCCTATAGTGTACCCTATAGTGATATATCCCCATTAATTCCTGGCCTGAATAGAAGTAAAGGGATATCTCCACCAGTTATCAATATAATAAAATTAAAAAAAAATATTTTATTGCTATTACCTTGTTCCTATAGTGAAAAAAACATGTATTGCTCCCTGTGATATAAACACCAGGCTTGTAATATTTTTCAAAGGGCAGCTACTTGAAGAGGAGTTCCTACTGATGTAGGCACAGCACCAGAACTACATCTCCCAAGTGCCCTTTCCCTAACATAGTGTATGGGCAGGCTCTTGGGAGAAAGGACAGCTAAAGTGAGTAAAAAAAAAAGAATCACCCCCCCCTTTAAATTAATCCCATTTTGTTGCTTTGTAGCCTGAAATGAAGACAGACACAGTTCTTGTTTTATCCAGCTCTATTTACTAATGCAACTTACAACATCTATGTGAAAGAAATAACACCAACATGTCAGAAAAAAACAAAACAAAAACAATCACTAAATTGGAAAAAGGATCACCACCTTTATGGCAGTATTTTGTTGAACCACCTTTTGCTTTAATTACAGCCTTTAGTCTGTTGGGATATGTCTGTACTAACTTTGCTTATCTAGACGTTGCAATATCGGCCCACTCTCCTTTGAAGAAATGCTTAATTTCAGTTACATTTGATGGTGACCGTCTTCAAGTCATTCCACAGATTTTCAATGGGGTTTAGGTCTGGGCTCTGACAAAGAAGCCATGCAAGGACATTCACCTTTTTCTCCTTCACCCACTGTGTGGTCATTTTTGCTGTGTGCTTTGGGTCATTGTCATGTTGGAAGGTAAACCTTCTCCGCTTCTTCCCACTGACAACTTTCTGGCAGAGGGCAGCAGATTTTCCTCAAGAATTTGATGGTATTTTGCCCCATCCATTGTCCCTATCCTGACAAGTAACTGAATTTGAGCAGTTCTGCATAGAAGAGTGGGCAAATACTGCAAAGTCTAGATGTGCAAAGTTAGCAGAGACATATCCCAACAAACAAAAAGCAAAAGGTGGTCCAACAAAATACTGGCATAGGGGGATGATCCTTTTTCCAACTCAGTGATTCTGTTTATTTTTAATTTTTTTCTGACATGTTGGTGTTACCGTATTTATCGGCGTATAACACGCACTTTTTTTCCCCCTTAAAATCAGGGGGAAATCGTGGGTGTGTGTTATACACCGATCCCCCTGCGATTGTGAGCTTCTCGGCGGCTTTCAGAAAGCCGAAAGCCACCGAGAAAGGCTGAGTGCAGCCGAAAGCCTCAGAGAACGTCCGAAAGCCACCGAGAATGGCTGAGAGCTACCGAGTGTCGCTGAGATACACAGGACATCCGCTCTGTATCTCAGTAGCGCCATTTTTAAACAGCAAGGCTGCACTGCAAGCCTGCAACGACACTGACAAGGCTGCAATGCCAGCCTGCAACGACACTGACAAGGCTGCAATGCCAGCCTGCAACTGACACTGACAAGGCTGCAAATAACACTGACAAGGCTGCAATGCAAGGCTGCAATGCAAGGCTGCAAATGACACTGACAAGGCTGCAATGCCAGCCTGCAACTGACAAGGCTGCAATGCCAGCCTGCAACTGACACTGACAAGGCTGCAAATGACACTGACAAGGCTGCAAATGACACTGACAAGGCTGCAAATGACACGGACAAGGCTGCAAATGACACGGACAAGGCTGCAAATGACACGGACAAGGCTGCAAATGACACGGGACAAGGCTGCAAATGACACTGACAAGGCTGCAAATGACACTGACAAATGACACTGACAAGGCTGCAAATGACACTGACAAGGCTGCAAATGACACTGACAAGGCTGCAAATGAGGCTGCAATGCCAGCCTGCAATGACACTGACAAGGCTGCAAATGACACGGACAAGGCTGCAAATGACACTGACAACTGACACGGACAAGGCTGCAAATGACACGGACAAGGCTGCAAATGACACGGACAAGGCTGCAAATGACACGGACAAGGCTGCAAATGACACGGACAAGGCTGCAAATGACACGGACAAGGCTGCAAAAGACAAGGCTGCAAATGACACGGACAAGGCTGCAAAAGACACGGACAAGGCTGCAAAAGACACGGCTGCAAATGACACGGACAAGGCTGCAAAAGACACGGACAAGGCTGCAAAAGACACGGACAAGGCTGCAAAAGACACGGACAAGGCTGCAAAAGACACGGACAAGGCTGCAAAAGACACTGACAAGGCTGCATTGATGGGCATTTAAATGTAAGTTTTTTTCCTTAAACTTCCCTCCTAAACTTGGGGTGCGTGTTATACGCCGATAAATACGATATATATTTTACTTGGGTGTTAGAAGTTGCACTAGTAAATACAGCTGGAACAAAAATGGTGTGTTTTCATTTCAAGCTGCAAAACAACAAAATGTGATTATTTTAAAAGGGGGTGATTCTTTTCTATACCCATTGTATATTTTTTCTAAGAAAGAAATCAATGTATGCTATGGAGAGGAACAGAGGGGAGGGAGGTTAGGCGGAGTTCTGCAGTCCAGTAGGCAGGGCTGTTGGGATTTCAGCACTGTGTTGTCAGCCCAAAAAAAAAAGTTAGGAGCACACTGAATTTTTGGCAGATCAACAGGTATTTTTCTTGCGGTGTTTTAAAGGGATAAGGATTTTAATATAAAAAAAAAAGGGCATGTAAGGGCAAAATGAAGAAAAAAGGTAGACAGGTTCAAGAAACACATAATAATAAAACAAGAGAAAAACAACCACTGAAATATTTCTGTAAATTAAATAATCCAGCACAAAATATGTTGACTAAAGCACTGTACTCTGTAACCATATCTGTAATGCAGAGACGTCTCCCTATGGCAGATGCTTAGAAAGCTTCACTGACCAAGTCTTTATTACTGTGAACTCATTTTCCACACCAATACACAATACCCAGTGAGATCTATCATTTAAAATGGCAGCGACAGAAAAGGCAGCGGAAAATTACGGTCAATGCAAATAGCTTCAGTATAGGTGATATATTTTTAGATACTTTTAAATTACTTTTGTCAACTCTTACCATGCAGAGAACACAGATCATTGCTTACATGATGAAAACTAGGATAAAGCAATTACCATGGAGGAAATTAATTGCTTTTAAAACAAATTAAAGTGGACCTATCAATAAACTTTACACTTTGCATAGCCCAATAGGGTGCATAGCATTACTAAATCACATTATTATTTGTAGTAAAAAAAGTACTGAATTAAAAAGGGGGAAAAAAAAAAGCTGTTCTCTGGCTCTGAATCTAGATCACATGGTATTTGTTTACCAGGAGAATTGTGGGTATCTGGAGTGATTAAAGACTGTAGCCAGTCTATTCATTTCAGTGAGAGACGCTGGTCTGGAGGACTTGTGAGAACACAGATCAGCAGTGCACAAAGTTGTGAAGTCCTACTAAAGAATGATGCAGAGCTTGCACACTTAATATGACTTATCTCATGTACATAATTCTAAATGCATTTCCACCATCTTTTCTTATGGTGTCCATATTTGCTATCATGTTTTTGCATAGCAAATCTTAAAAATCTTTATAAAATTCATGACCTTTAGGCATTAAGCTTAGGTTCACATTTGAGCATTATGGGAACACTCACAAATTGCATCCATAACACAAGAAAACATGCATCCTTTTCGCTGGAGTGCAGTGGTGCCAATAATTCTCAAAGGAACGCCAATGCACCTTGCTAACACATGCCAAAATTCATGGTAACAACAGTACAACGCATTTTGGTGTGGAACGATTTTTTTTTTTTTTTTTTTAAAAGGGTCATGCACTTCTTATGCAAATTTTCAAATGTAGGGCAGCCCTTTAAAAGTAATGGGTGCACTAAATGGGACGTGAAAAATAGCCCAAACACGTGTGACCATTGCAACTATAAATTCATGATGCTGAATTCATTGATAAGCAAATATAGAAGAAAAAAAAAAAACGGGGAAAAAAAAAGGCTTTTTTGTTTTTTTTTACCAAAAATTGAAAAAAGAAAAAAAAAAAAAATTGTGGAATATTTTATTTTTACATAATGAATAAAATATTTTAAGACAGGGTGTTCAAATATTTTCCAAATAATTTCTAAGAAAAATGTATGATATCAGATTATTCAAATTTCTGTGTACTGAGTGAGGACGAGCAAGTCCTAGGTAACAAACTGAACACTCCAATGCAACAGTATGCATTTCTTCCTTTAGGAGGTGCTGTGTTGCTATTGTAACAAGAAAAAGGTTTCAGTTTTGCTTTTGCATATTAGTGGGTGCGTTTGGTTTGTTCTGTCCTCTTCACTAGGCCTCAAAAGCATTGGAAGAAAATACAGAGCAACAAAAAGGACCTGAAAGTATATACTTAATTAAAAAAGATAAGAGTTTACATTTATCTGATTCTGAATCCAGAAAACTGAATCATTTAGAAAAATTAGTTTATCTTTATAAACTTTTGTGTAAATAATAATTTAATTACCAGTAATCTGGTTCTTCCCCCCACCCCCACACACAACCATAGATTAGTGTTTTCTTGCAAAGTAGTAATTTTTTCTTGTTTTTATTTCCTACTCCTCTCAGAAAAATGGTGAGACCAACATCTAGCATATGGAGGCATTTTCAAGTAGAAAAAAGGGGATTTTCAAATATTGTCAGATGAAATATGCATTTCCAAATGCTACCAGGATGACAAAACACATTCTTGTATGTAACAAGTGTCCTGTAGATATTAAAAAATCCTTCATGGATCGAAGTGAAGAGGACAACAATGATGACAATGCACATAGTTTTTCTCAACGTTCTCGTAACAGAGTGACTTTCAATCTTAAAAAGACAAAAAAGTGCTAATGTAGCATTTTTCAAAATGTTTCCGAAAATTTAATTTTTTCCCCCAAAAAACTGAAAAATACAGGGATTTTTTCCGAGCTTCAAAATTTCAGGAAATTTTACATCTCTAAGCATAGATTATATATTCTTCCAGATCTGTGCAGTATTCCAGCATGAAACTTTTCTTCTCTGTAGAAACTTCCTGTAAGAAAGACCGGTCACTGCTGCTCGCTCTCCTCATGCAGGGTGACTGGTCTTGTTTCCATTCCCCAAAAGACATGTGGTGTTTACAAAGTGGATTTATCCTTTGCTGCTATTGATAAATATATTCAAATGAAAGTTCAGCTTTAAGGCTGGGTTCACATAGGTGCGCTATGCGACATCGCATGTGATTCGCATTACACTGTTGTGCAAATTACATGCGATGTCTGTGCGATGCGAATTCAGCCACACAGATTGTATGGCTGCATAAGCATCGCATTCAGACCAAAGATGTGCAGGCAAGGCTGGTGCAAGGATTTTGGACACCCTAGGCAAAACCTAATTTTGCAGCCCCTCCATGGCCCCGCCCATGACTCAACCCCCTTTGTCCTACCCATGTATACAGTGGAGGTGGCGGGGGGTGGAGGTTTTTGCGGCGCCTCTCCGCCCACACCTGTGCCTCTGGACTTGGCCTGAAGACAAATAGTGGCGGCACAAGCTTGCAGGTATGTGGACAGGCTAGGATAGCATGTGGACAGGCTAGGATAGTATGTGGACAGGCTAGGATAGTATGTGGACAGGCTAGGATAGTATGTGGACAGGCTAGGATAGTATGTGGACAGGCTAGGATAGTATGTGGACAGGCTAGGATAGTATGTGGACAGGCTAGGGTAGAGATATGGGGGAGATCAGAGATGGGGGTTGAGATAGAGAGGGGGGCTGAGAAAGAGAAGGGTGATGAGAGAGAGAGAACTTCATAACTCTGAACAGTATCTTAAGAAAAGGCAGTGCTGTCAACTAGGGAAATAGAATACTAAATGAAAACGTATGAGGGGGCTCGATTTAACACAACGGAAATAGGAAGAGGATAGTACACAATTAATTTTACAATGCTTGAATAAATGCTTCCAGAAAGACCCATGATCATACAGACAAGACAATGAGGGCCGTGGGAGGCTCCATCGGATGTCAAACTCCTGTGAGGAGGCAGCAGGGGTATGGCTTATCTTCGCTGTGAGAGTCTATGAACACACATAGCTCACATCAGGAGGGTGATTGCACCGTTACCCTGTTAGCACACAGCTTGCTAAGGGGGCACCCGATGGAAGAAGGGAGGGACCTACAAAGAGGAGGTAAGGGACCACTCTATGCAATATCATTCAATTATCGTAACACCAAAAATTACTTTACTATCACTTTAAACACGCTGCAAGCACAGAAAAAAATATCCCAAGAATATAGTGCCTCTGTCTATGAAATGACAACATCGCACTTCAATCTCCAGAACCCATCCTTGTGCACAAGCAGAGAGCACAGGAAGTTATTAGTATACAACATTTCTGGCAAAATCAACAGGTACACGTATTATTATATTATATATAGTGCCAACAAGTTGCACAGTGATTATATATATATATATATATATATATATATATATATATATATATATATATATATATATATATATATATATATACACATACACATACATACATATTGTAGATAAACATCAGTCCCTGCTCTCACAGGGCTTACAATCTAAGGTCCCTAACTTTTCTTGGCTTGAGCTACACTTAAAAAATGTACCTGTTCCAACTTACGAACAAATTTGACAAATTCGACAAAACCTACAGTCCCTATCTTGTTTGTACCCCGGGGACCGCCTGTATACATCCACAGTTGATCCAGAGGAAGGCAAAACACGCTATATAAAAAAATAGTTCAACTTGCTCCAGGAAGGGGAAAAAAATTCATTTTCAATCCCCAGAAGGCGATTGGATATTCCGTGAGTTAACAATCTCTTGCGTTTTTACCTATAAATGTTAATAGCCAGGAATATTTATAACTTTTTTTTAAAACGTTTTTCTGGATTTTTTTATTGTTATTCTGTCTCTCACTGGTAAATAAACCTACCATTAAAATTATAGTCTGATCATTTCTTTGTCAGTGGGCAAACGTACAAAATCAGCAGGGAATCAAATACTTTTTTTCCTCACTGTATCTACCGTATATACTTGAGTATAAGCCGAGGCACCTAATTTTACCGCAAAAAAACTGGGAAAACGTATTGACTCGAGTATAAGCCTAGGGTGAGAAATGCGCAACTACTGTAATTGTAAAAGAGGGTCAACAATGCCCATTTGCAGCCTCACTGCGCCCATTTGCAGCCATAGGTCCCCCGAACTTCAAACTTGGTAGTTAAGGGTTCCTAGATGCCCCCTAGCTGCAGCCAAATTTTGCTGCAGATGGACACAGTTGACCGATTTTGGGCCCCTGTATGTCGGGGCCACTAGGTATTAGCAACCCTAAAGTTGTAGTGCTAGTTCCACTGGGTTTGCACACCAAATTTGGGGTTCCGAGCACCAAGTGGCCCCGAGATAGGGGGCCCCAAATTCAGGTTGGAAAATGTCAAGCACTTTTCTGCAGCACAGAATGACATTTTCCGAACCGACTTTGGGGCCCCGTATCTCGGGGCCACTTGGTGCTAGCAACCCCACATTGGATATGTTGTAGTGCTAGTTCCAAATTTTGGGTTCCTAGCACCAGATGGCCCCGAGAAACGAGGTCCCAAAGTCGGGTCGGAAAATGTCCTTCTCTGCTGCAGAAAAGTGCTTGACTCGAGTATAAGCCGAGGGGGGCACTTTCAGCATGTGCTGAAAAACTCGGCTTATACTCGAGTATATACAGTACTTTAAAGTCATCACAGGGGATACGGGACAGTAAAAGCTGTGAAAAATGTGGAATAGGCTACCTCAAGAACTAATGCGGGCCAGCTCAGTAGATTGTTTTAAAAAAAGGATGGATGCATTCCAAAAAACACAAAATCAATTTGCATTTTAATTTGTGAAATAAGTATTTGACCCCTTCATAAAACATGACTTTGTGGTAAAACCCTTGTTGGCAATCACAGAGGCCAGGCGTTCCTTGTAGTTGGCCACCAGGTTTGCACACATCTCAGGAGGGATTTTGTCCCACTCCACTTTGCAGATCATTAAGGTTTCGAGGCTGACATTTAGCAACTTGAACATTCATTCCTCTAGCCTCATAGCAATCACTCTGTATAGACTGAGCTGGCTCAAGAAGGCATTAAAGGAGCCCATGAATTGTACCTGCAATGCCCCGATAACAACTGCAATGCTCTGCAGGCTTCAATGCAAAAAATTAGTAAATGTATATTGGTCACGAGAACAATGTTTCAGTTTACTCATTTTTTGTATAAGGTGGACTAAGCCTTTACCCACCTGAATACAACATGCTACACCCTCCAGGCCATTTTTTAGTTATCAGTGCTGTGATAATCTGTCTGAAAATTACTCAGTCATGCAATTTTTATATAAAATTCATTTTATATAATTTGAGACAGATAGAGCTTTCTTTTGGTGGTACTGTACTGGACCAAAATGTATAAACATATGCAAAAGGTAAGGGGGGGTAACACAGTGTTTCTGAAACTGTGTGCCACGGGTACTTTGTGTCCCGGGGCACATCTTTTTGGTGAGCTGCAAGACAAAAAAGTTTGAGAAACACTGGGCTAACATGTACAAACAGGAGGGGAGTTCCTCTTAAAATCTGCGGCCTCACCTGGGACAGGAATTTTAAATGGATTTCATTCAACCTGGAAGAACACTGTCACCAGATCCCTAAAAGGTGAGCCTGCAGTATAGCAGCTGGAGATACTATTTTTTTTTTTTAAGGGCTGAATTCCATTTGTCTGTTTTCAAAAGCAAAAGTCATCAGCCTGTGTAAACCCATCTCTGCTTTTTGTTTTGGCTTGTGACTTTAACAAAGCGCATGCATGCGAAACATGGCAACAGCACCGCTTGCGTTCCAGAAGCTGACCACAGACGTCCCTTCCTCTGTCTCCGGCGCAGCACTGATGTCACTCCAGGCGCGTTGGTTGCTCTTGGCTCTGCTCGGCTCCTCCAGTTCCCCAGTTGTGGTGTCACCACCGAGTGGTCTGAGCCCTGTGATTTGGCCACATCCAAGCAACCTCACACCTTCCCAGTCCTGGACCTTCACAGGCCTCTATCCTCCCGCTCCTAGCGGCTTTATCCATCTTGGACCCGGCTATATCACCATTTTCTACAGCCTCCGGGCTCCTTGGGACCGTATTTCCATCCTTTTCAACATGGGCATTGGCACACCCCATGTGATACCAGCAAGCCCCCTGGATGTCTGTTAACCCCTCTTCCCCATCTGAGGTCACCTGTAGTAACGTTGAACATTTATCTGTCCATTACATCATTGTTTTTATACCTGTTTCCCGGCTGATTTTTAGACTTTGCATCAGCTCATATCAATGATGGAATAAACATTGTTGGATCATCTTTCCATGGTTACAGGTGCCTGTTTTTATGACTACTACACTTTAAGATACTCATAGAGCGCCGTTGATAGTTCTGTTTGTTTGTTCCACATTATTCCAGTGTTGTGCCAGCTGACATGAGTTTGATCATTATCAACCAGGAATTGTTTACGTCACAGCTACATCCAATCATACATGACCCTACAGTCCTTTGTAGCGTTTTAGGATATTTTTTGATTCTTGTGATGGTCTTCTACCTGTCCAAAGCAATCTGGCAAATAATGGTCAATATGCACTTGGTCTTGCAGATCTTAGTGGGTTAGGGCTATACAAAGCAGATTTCTATTGCTATCTTTGGCAACATGGGAAAGATTCAACCTTACTTCCTGTTACAGGAACAGGGCGTCACGAGCACAGGAAGTGATGGGAATGGTCATTGCTACAGCTACAAAAGCACACTTAGTTCGAACCCTGGGTTGGCGTACAACATCTGTCAGGTTTTTGGGGGTTTGAGTCTTTTGTGGAATAATCACCCTCTAGTTTATTGCCCTGGTGTCAACAAGACAGGAAGTGAGGGAAAATCTTTGCAATGAGGGAGAAAGCAATAAAAAAAAAAAAAAAAAAAATTCAGACTCTTACCCATTCCATTTAAAACTGAAAAAAAAAAATGTGGTTGAAGTTGTGCTCTAATGTGCCCTTTAAAGGTCACCCTCCTATAACGATATAAGGAACATACTAATCTTTCACCCCAGGAATGGAATTCATCTCCTGTGAGTGCTAGTCATTTAACTAAATGTCAGAGCATGTAAGAATCATCTCTTCTGAAAGAGGATCGACTAATGACACATTACTCTCCAAAGTCACTTTTGCCAAGATGAAAGTTTATGCACAGCCTTGTCCATTCATGCATTCTGACTTCAAACCACTAAACTTATGAAAGTATGGGCTTTCCAATCCCCCTTGACCCAATTTTTGCCCATTAGGGGAACACTTTACTGAACACCATATTATAGTTTCAGAACTACCATTCTTAATTTGGAAAACTGTAGCACTATACTGGCTATCTACCTCCTCTCCAGTGTCGTACAAATCACACTACCTCATAAAAATAGGATTTTTATAACAGCTTACCTGTAAAACCCTTTTATTGGCGTATATCACGGAAGCACAGCGCCACAGCAATAACTGTATGGGTTATATGGTACCTTCAGGTGATGGACACTGGCACACCCTAAACAGGAAGTTCAATTATATATAATTATATATATTATATATATAATTATATATAATATAACCATATAACCCCTCCCTTTACCCGGAGTACCTCAGTTTTGTAGCAAAGCAATACACGTGTAACCAGAAATAGGGGAGGGACCTATGTGTCCCGTGATGTACTCCAAGAAAAGAATTTTACAGGTAAACTGTTATAAAAATCCTATTTTCTTTATCGTACATCACGGGACACAGAGCCACAGTAATAACTGTATGGGATTTCCCAAAGCAATGCCACCTGAGGGGAGGGGGACACAAACAAAAGTGCAGTACACTGCACCCAAAGATGATGTCCTCATGCCTTCTCACATCCACCTGGTAGAATCTGGTGAATGTATGGAATGAAGACCAGGTTGCGTCCTAGCAGATTTGAGCCATGGAGGCTAGGTGATGCACTGCCCACGAAGCACTAACAGCCCTGGTGGAGTGCGCTTAGATTTAAAAAGGTGGAACCTTCCTCTTCAAGCCATAAGCTTGAATAATTAATTGCCAAATCCATTTGTCAATAGTGGATTTCAATGCTCCCTGTCCTTTTCTAGGACCTTCAGGCAACACATCTGTTTTTCCGAATCTGAGCAGTTGCCTTCAATTATATTTTAACTGCTCTCACTACATCCAAAGAATGTAGTGACTTTTCTGCCTTAGAACAAGGTTCTGGAAAAAAACGAAGGTAAAAACGAAGGTAAAACAATATCCTGGTTTAGGTGAAAATCTGAAACCACCTTTGGCAGAAAGCTAGGATGAGGACGCAAAATTCTAATCTATCTTTGTGAATGATTAAATATGGCTCTTTACGAGAAAGAGCCACCAACTCTGATACCCTTCTTGCAGAAGAAATGGCTACCAGAAAAACTAGCTTCCTTGTCAAAAGGACCAAGGGAATATGTCATATCGGCTCAAAAGGCTGTTTCTGTAATGCCGACAGAACTAAATTCAAGTCTCAAGGGTTCAGGGGTGCTCCAACTGGTGGATTAAGCCGCGTTAGCCCCTGTATAAAGCTTCGGACCAAAGAATGCAAAGCAAGTGGAAGTTGAAACAATACTGATAAGGCCGAGACCTGGCCCTTGATAGTACTCAAGGCCAGTTTCATCTCTAGCCCCATTTGCAGAAAGGCAATAATTCTACCTATGACATACTTTCTAAGATGCCAACCCCTGGATTCACACCAGGAAACATATGCATTCCAGACTCTATAATAAATGACTCTGGAAGCTGGCTTCCTTGCATTAATCAAGATAGATATCACTGAGCCTGAAAGCCCACGATTCTTCAGAATGTGGGTTTCAATAGCCAAACCGTTAAATTTAGCATTTGTAAAGTAGGATGGAACACTGGTCCCTGGACAGGTCTGGACGTGGTGGTAGGGGCCATAGGGCCCCTACCACCATCTTTACTATTTCTGCATACCAAGATCTTCTGGGCCACAAGAACTACCAACTTCCTTTCCCGCTTGATCCTGCAAATAAGTCAAGGTAGCAGCAGAATAGGAGGGAATGCATAAATCAGTGAGAACTGATCCCACGGGGTCACTAACGCATCTGTTTCGCATGCGAGTGGATCCCTTGTTCTTGACACAAAGTTGTCAACTTTGTTGTTGAACCTGGACGCAAACAGATCTACATCTACATATAGCCATGAAGATGACGGGGTGAAGGGAACATTCCCCCGGGAACAACTGCTGGCGACTTAAGTAGTCTGCCTGACAGCTCTCTACCCCTGGAGATTGCCGATATGCACGGCACATGTTTTTCTGCCCAGGTTAAAATATGGTTTACCTCTCGATGGGCTGCCTGAATTCTGGTGCCCCCTTGGTAATTGATATAAGCCACTGCTGTGGCATTGTCGGATTGAATCCTGACAGGAGAATTCTACAACCTGAAAGTCCAGGCTCTTAGGGCTAGACGCGCTTCCGGAATCTCTAGAATGTTGATGGGCAAGGTCCTTTCGGTTCTGGACCATTTCCCCTGGACAGACGCCTCTTCCAGGACTGCTCCCCAACCTGAAAGGCTGGCATCTGTTACCACCTTCCAGGTAACCGGTAAGAAGGATTACCCCTTCTGCAGATTCTCGGGTATCCTTCACCAACTGAGGCTCTGGCGCACTTCTGGCGACAAACGCATCGAAAAAATTTAGTGCTTGAACCTTCTTGTTCCAGGCCGATAGGATACTGTTTTGCAGCAGTCTCAAATGAAACTGAGCATAGGGAACTGCTTTGAATCTTCCCCAACAACCTCATGCCCTGACCACCTGAACCAGCTCCTTTATGGTGCTGATCTTTGCCTGGGGTAAAAACACCATCTTCTGGGCTATATCTATAACCAGACCCAAGTACTCTAATCTTGTTACTGGCTTTAAAGAGGAAGTAAAGCCTATTTAAAAAAAAAACGGAACCTGCAAGGCAAAGGCATAATGAGCTAGTATGCATAGCATACTAGCTCATTTGAATGACTTACCTGAGACCGAAGCCCCCGAAGCGTCCCTCATCCACCATCTTCTGCGCCGCCATCAAACCCGAGTGACTTCCGGGTCTCGCCCTCCAGCGCTGTCATTCGCTGGAGCGGCGCTGACATCACTCCCGCGCATGCGCGCGAGATCGGCATATCGCCGAGATTTCGGCATGCTCAGTGCACCTGCGTGCCGCTGTCTACGGCGCATGCGCCGTAGATATCGGTGCCTTTTCTTTTCTAAATATCTCCTCTGTAGGTTTAGGAGATATTTATTGGACCCACAGGTAACCCTTAATCTAGGCTTACATGTAGGTCAAAGTGGTTTCTAAGGGTTTACAACCACTTTAAAGAAGATTTCTCTAGGTTGAGGACCCAACCTAGGTGATCCAGGGAGTTGACTGTGGTGACCACGCTTTGTGGTGACCATGTTTTGGTCCAAGCGGGCTACCGACCGGTCTATCAAGAGCAGGTCGTCCAGGTATGCTATTATTGTTATACCTTGAGTCCTTAATCTGGCCAGAGGAAGGGCCAGAAGTTTTGTAAAGGCCCAAGGTGCAGTAGCTAGACCGAAAGGTAAGGCTACAAACTTTCTACATCGAAGCGCAGAAAACGCAGGTGAGCGGGGAAAATAGGTACATGCTTGATGCTAGAAGTTCTCCTCCTTGTATGATGGAGATTACTGATCGGATTGATTCCATGCAAAAAGAGCAAATTTTCAGGAACCGGTTTAGATCTTTGAGATCTAGAATGGGTCTGACATCCCCATTTGGTTTTGGCACTGTGAAAAGGTTTGAATAAAACCCCAACCCCTGCTCTTCCATGGGGACCACCACGATCACTTTTTGCGACAAAAGTTGGTAGACTAACGCTAGAAAGAGAGACTTCTTTTTCTCTAGATCTTTGGGGACATTTGACCTTAGGAAACGAGGAGATGGGAATTCTCTGAACTTC
The DNA here is from genome assembly GCA_028564925.1 of Lithobates sylvaticus. NCBI lineage: Eukaryota > Metazoa > Chordata > Amphibia > Anura > Ranidae > Lithobates > Lithobates sylvaticus. The sequence continues at coordinate 565,011,503 of CM053027.1, read as the reverse complement.
TTGTAACCTAAAGCTATTGTGGAGACCACCTATCTGTCTAGAAATTCTTCCTGCCAGACCATTAAGAACTGCAGAAGTCTTCGCCCCACTCGAGCGAGCGGGGGCACCGCTTCATAAAGAGGCTTTAGCGTTCTGTTTTGTGGGTTTCCTCCCCCAGGATTTCTTTTGCCCCTGAGGTTGACCCTGAGGTTTACCTCTTGAACCTGATGGGGAAGGCCGTCAAGACTGCCTGGAGGCTGATGCCCATGGCACTGGAAAAAGAGCCCGTTTAAATGAGGGACATTTACTATTTTTCTTAACTGGCAAAAGGGTACTTTTCCCACTTGATATTTTTTTGGATATATTTGTCCAAATCCTCCCCAAAAAGCTTTTCACTGCGGAAAAAGAAAACCAGCCAGGAGCTTTTTGCATGGCGCTTCGGCTGATAAACTTTTCAACCATAAGATTCTACGCATACAGTGGTGTGAAAAAGTGTTTGCCCCCTTCCTCATTTCCTGTTCCTTTGCATGTTTGTCACACTTAAGTGTTTCGGAACATCAAACCAATTTAAACAATAGTCAAGGACAACACAAGTAAACACAACATGCAATTTGTAAATGAAGGTGTTTATTATTAAAGGTGAAAAAAAATCCAAACCATCATGGCCCTGTGTGAAAAAGTGATTGCCCCCTTGTTAAAACATACTATAACTGTGGTTGTCCACACCTGAGTTCAATTTCTCTAGCCACACCCAGGCCTGATTATTGCCACACCTGTTCACAATCAAGGCATCACTTAAATAGGAGCTGCTTGACACAGTAAGGTCCACCAGAAGATCCTTAAAAGCTACACATCATGCCGAGACCCAAAGAAATTCAGGAACAATTGAGAAAGAAAGTAATTGAGATCTATCAGTCTGGAAAGGGTTATAAAGCCATTTCCAAAGCTTTGGGAATCCAGCGAACCACAGTGAGAGCCATTATCCACAAATGGCGAAGACATGGAACAGTGGTGAACCTTCCCAGGAGTGGCCGGCCACCCAAAATTACCCCAAGAGCGCAGCGACGACTCATCCAAGAGGTCACAAAAGACCCCACAACAACGTCCAAGGAACTGCAGGCCTCACTTGCCTCAGTTAAGGTCAGCGTTCATGCCTCCACCATCAGGAAAAGACTGGGCAAAAATGGCCTGCATGGCAGAGTTCCAAGGAGAAAACCACTGCTGAGCAAAAAGAACATCAAAGCTCGTCTCAATTTCTCCACAACACATCTTGATGATCCCCAAGACTTTTGGGACAACATTCTGTGGACCGATGAGACAAAAGTGGAACTCTTTGGAAGGTGTGTGTCCAAGTATATCTGGCGTAGAAGGAACACTGCATTTCAGAAAAAGAACATTATACCAACAGTAAAATATGGTGGTGGTAGTGTGATGGTCTGGGGCTGTTTTGCTGCTTCAGGACCTGGAAGACTTGCCGTGATAAAAGGAACTATGAATTCTGCTGTCTACCAAGAGATCCTGAAGGAGAATGTCCGACCATCTGTTCGTGTACTCAAGCTGAAACGAACTTGGGTTCTGCAGCAGGACAATGATCCTAAACACACCAGCAAGTCCACCACCGAATGGCTGAAGAAAAACAAAATGAAGACTTTGGAGTGGCCTAGCCAAAGTCCAGACCTGAATCCTATTGAGATGTTGTGGTATGACCTTAAAAAGGCCGTTCATGCTCGAAAACCCTCTAATGTAACTGAATTAGGACAATTCTGCAAAGATGAGTGGGCCAAAATTCCTCCAGGACGCTGTACAAGCCTCATTGCACGTTATCGCAAACGCTTGGTTGCAGTTGTTGCTGCTAAGGGTGGCCCAACCAGTTATTAGGTTTAGGGGCAATCACTTTTTCACACAGGGCCATGATGGTTTGGATTTTTTTCACCTTAAATAATAAACACCTTCATTTACAAATTGCATTTTGTGTTTACTTGTGTTGTCCTTGACTATTGTTTAAATTGGTTTGATGTTCCGAAACACTTAAGTGTGACAAACATGCAAAGGAACAGGAAATGAGGAAGGGGGCAAACACTTTTTCACACCACTGTATGTACCAACTTAAGGGTAAGGCGAGAGGTTTGAAGAATAGAATCTCTGATTGCGTCAATTTCAAAACACAAAGCAGCTGGCAGCTCGGCTAAATCCTGGGCCTACTGTTCAGGAAACACCTTGAGCACCTGTTTCAAATGGTCTCTCAAGGATTGACATACCCCAATTGTCGCCACTGCAGGTTGAGCCACTGAACCTGCCAAGGAGAAAATGTTTTTTAACAAGATTTCCAATTTTTTTATCAGTTGGATCCCTAAGAATTTGTGCATTGTCAAACTTTTATCCACAGAGGATATAGCAGCGTCAATTGCCGGTATACTCCACATCTTAGTAATTTTGTCCTCTATAGGATAAAGTGTTAAAAACTTTTTAGGAGGGAAAAAATGCTTATCTGGGTGATCCCACTCAGAATACATAAGCTTTTCTAGTAATGAATGGACCGGAAAGGCACGCAAGGCTTGAGGAGGCTTTAGTGAACCCAAACAGGAAGTGGGCTCTTCAAACGACTCCGTTAAGGGTAGCTTAAATGTGGAGCGAACCATATTAGTAAGAGAATGCACCAGCAATTTCTCAGCATGTGAAGCTGAGGAAGGTCCTTCCCCACTTGATCCCTCAGAAGAGGAATTATCAGCCTCTTCATGGTCTCCTGAGGGGGATTCATCTTCCCCCTCCCACTGTTCCACCGTTTGGGGTTCCTTGGTAGTAGAAGGGGACCTGAGGAGGAAACTTGCTCAGTTATATAGACAGGGGCTGAAGTGTCGGAAGCAATTGCAGCCCCTGATGACCCCAATGGCTCACTCTGACCAGCCTCCCTAGGTCTTTCTTGGGGGTGGGGGGTGTTGCAGAGGGAGGGTCCTTAGGGCCTGAGGGTGACTTTGGTTTTTGTGGTATTTGTACCACCCCCTCTGGTCATAGTGCTAAGCACAAACGCAGAGGTACTACCAAAAAAAATGCACCCACTGCTGAGCAATAGTCCAGCAACTGCCGCTGCTATTAAGCTCAGCCTGATGCTTAAGTAAACGTGCCTGAGAATGCCTGTGTCACCCACACTCACATGCCACCCTGTCCGCTCTGTGTCCCTCCTTCAGCTGTATGCCCTGAAAAAGGTGCATTTAATAGCTACACAGCCCGCGTTGTGGACGCTGAAACACGCCAATGCCATTAAGCCCCGCCCCCTTCCTCCGACCACCCACCACACCCCCCTCATCTATTTCAAATTAGACTGTTTTCCCATGCAAGCAGGCTCCGATCCGACCGGATCGCATGGAGGAGGGCTGGGGTGGAGGAAAGGAGGAGAGCTGCCAAAGGGAACCGTTGTAATGGCGGCGCAACTACATACCGCCGACTGATGCCATGCTCCCTCTGCCTCCTGCAGTGAAGCTATCCAGGTGGGGGGACATTCCAAGGAGAAAAAAAAAAAACCTACCCACATATTACCTGGAGCTTGGGCTAGAGGAAGCTTGTGACACAGAGCGAGACTGACAAGCATGGAATCAGGTACATGCTCTTGACAGCCCCCGGTGGTGACTATAGGCATGAAAACATTTACTTCAAAGGAGAAAACCCACAAGAATTAGAAAAATTCCTTAGGAATCTCCCTTACCTTATCCAGCTGCAGGGTTCTGTGGTAACAGATCCAATCGTCATCACTCACGGTGGGCTCCGTTAAAAAACCTTCAGGGACTGGGGCCCCCTTTTTATTGGGGGATCCACATCCCTGGGCCTGTAAAGCACCCCGCCAGGAATATGGCTGAAAAAAAACAAATACTGGATCCCAGGGTCCAGCTCTCTAAAAAGAGAAGCATTACATGCAAAACCTAGTTTCGGACACGAGGCCAGCAAGGAATATTCCAGCGGAGCTCAGCACAGCACATCTTTACTCGTAACCAACACCTAAGACACTGGCGGAAAAAAACTGAGGTACTCCCAGTAAGGGGAGGGGTTGTATGGGGAATTGAACTTCCTGTTTAGGGTGTGCCAGTGTCCATCACCTGAAGGTGCCATATAACCCATACAGTTATTACTGTGGCTCTGTGTCCCGTGATGTACGATAAAAAAAAAATAGTGTATTCCCACAGAGGACAGCCCACCAAATTTGAAAAGCTTTGATCCTTCTGGACATAAGGTATAACCTAGGCCTCCATTACCATGATCTGTACTCACATTTCTATTTCACTTACTCAACTCTAACCTCTCTACATTTCTTACATAAATGCCATACCCAATCAAGTGAGAAAAATCCCCAACGGGAAGTCCAATGTCACACCAATGCCTGCTACTGGCAAGAACGTTTCAGCAGAAGGGATCTCTACGGAAAACAAAGCAGCGCGGTAAAACACTGCTTGTACATGCTGCTCCGTCACCAGCTGGATGTGCAAGGCATCAATCTCTGGACATTGACTGCAGCCAGCAATAGAGTGACAAATAAGAAGCAGGTGAGTAGTCTCCTTGCATATTTTGGAGATCATCTTACAAGTGTACATTCTTCTGGGTAGCAAAAAATAATAAATATTCAGCACACTTTTTGAATATATGCACATTTCCCAATGTTTCTCTCTTAAACACTACAAATGTAGAAAAATACCTGGTGATCTCCTGAAAATCCAGGGAGCTCCAAACTTCATGCATATAGATGACAACACTGCACTGTAACCTTAAAGTGGAAGTCCAGTCTATTCCTAACTAAGCTTAACCCTGCACCCACCTCTTTTTAAACCCTATTCTTTCTACTCTGTGATAGGAAGATGCTTATACTTACCTATTCTAATGCCACGTACACACAATCGGAATTCTCGTCGGAAAAAGCTCTGATGGTTTTCCCGACGGAATTCCGCTCAAACTGACTTGCCTACACACGGTCACACCAAATTCCGACCGTCAAGAACGCAGTGGCGTACAACACTACAACGAGCCGAGTTCAATGCTTCTGAGCATGCGTCGAATTGTTTCCGAGCATGCGTAGGAATTTTGCACGTCAGAATTGCTACAGACGATCGGAATTTTCGATAGAAACCTTTTCCGTCGGAAAATTTGAGAACATGCTCTCAATTTTTTGCTGTCAGAAATTCGGCCAGAAAAATTCCGATGGAGCCTACACACGGTCGCATTTTCCGCTGAAAAGCTCTCATCTGTCTTTTTCTGGCCGGAATTCCGATCGTGTGTACGCGGCATAAGAGGGATCCTGTCCGGTCATATGATCAGCTGTCAGCGACAGCTTCAGTTTAGGGGAAGGACAGCCGACAATGGATGCCCTATAGTAAGCCTACGGGTGATGTCATCTGTTGGCGATCTCTCCTTCACCAAAGCCAGCCGCTGGGGAGATCATGTGATCAGATCAACTGCTCTCAGAATAGGTAAGTATACACATCTTGCTTTCACAGGGTAGACAGAATGGGGTTTAGATAGGGGTGGGAGCAGGTTTAAGCTTAGTTAGGAATAGGCTGGACTTTCACTTTTAACATTGCCATCAGCCCAGCCAAGTTCTCTTCATGAATTAAGAACCACCCCCTTCTAAAATATGGCCATAAGGAAAGGGGGAGAAGCTCTGTAGTCCTAACACACTTCCTGTCCTAGAGTGACAATGTTGCGCCTTTATAACTCCACGTATGACAGGAAGTAACTGGCAGGATCACCAGTTGAAAATAAAGCCTGAAAAAAAAGGAATGCAGTCACTACATCTAAAAACTATTAAGCTGCAATAAATGACATTCTTGGGTTTAAATAGAATGTAAGAGTCAGTAGGAGCCCTGCTGTGTCAATGCATATCCCAGCACTGCTTCATATTGGCCAATATCTGAGACTAGAAGAAAAGTTTTTTCCTGTTTTTGGACAATTACGTTATGTGGTCAGTTAACATGAAGACAGAGTTGCCTTTTTTTTTCATTACACGGAAAGCATTACGAATCCAACAGAAAATAAAAATAAAGCCTGCCACTAAACACCTGCGTTCTAAAGCCTTGGAATACAGGAACTGATGAGGGTACATATTCATTCTACTTAGGAAGGTAATGTAAAAATCAATTGCAATATGGGTAGACATGCTTGGCCAGCTCCTGAAACAGATTTCCTAATGCCCTTGTTCTAAGACTTGCTAGGTAAGTAATTAAGGCTGAACATGCACTGAGAAGTTTTGTCTCCTGCTGAAGTAATGGAAATCAAAATGAAGAGAAAATATCCTAGGTGTATTCTTACTGCAGAGAGACACCCTGATCAGGTGGGCTGCATTCTCTATGTCTCAAGACTTAATTTTCAGTTTAAAGTGGCAAATCCTGCTAAGAACGATCATCTAAAACTGACAACCAGAATATAAAAGTACAACTACAGCCTATTCTGTGAATAAACTTTTCATGGCATTTCCACTGTCAGTATCTTTGTAAAGTCTGAACTTCTGCAATTAGCCACCCCTTTTGCCCTGCATATTTTGCAGCTGAACCAGGGGGAAAAAAAACTTGACTCCCATTATGCAATAAAATCTCTACTCCATGCACAAAGTATAGACCAGGGGTCTATAATCTATGGTGTGGTCTTGCCCTCAAATTCCGGACTTCTGGAGGGAGGTGGTCGCTGACATAAACAGTCTTGGAGAGATAAGGATCTCTCTGGACCCTTTAATTTTTTTGTTGGGTATAACTGACAACCTCTGGGCCTCCACGCATCAAAAGCCATTTGTATTTTACACAACATACTATGCTAGAAAGATGATTATTTTAAAGTGGAAATTTGCTGAGCCTCCCACGGTGATGGATTGGAGATCAATGGTTAATGCAGTGCTCCCCCTCTACCGTCTTACTTACATGGGGCGTAATTGCCCCAAGAAGTTTGACAAATTTTGGTCATCTTGGGTTGAAGACAGGAGCCTTAAACTTTGAGGTTTAAAGGTTGGAGCTGGCCTTTAGGGAACAGATTTTAACGGGTTAATTATCTCTGACTGTGTTGGCATAAGTGAGAGGAACAATGCCCCATCATTGGTATCAGGAGGAGGAATAGTGCCATGTTGCTGGTATCAGTGGGAGGAATAATGCCATGTTGTTGGTATCAGTGGGAGGAATAGTGACCCATCATTATTATCAGTGGGAGGAACAGTGTCCCATCATTGGTATCAGTGGGAGGAACAGTGTCCCATCATTGGTATCAGTGGGAGGAACAGTGTCCCATCATTGGTATCAGTGGGAGGAACAGTGTCCCATCATTGGTATCAGTGGGAGGAATAGTGTCCCATCATTGGTATCAGTGGGAGGAATAGTGTCCCATCATTGGTATCAGTGGGAGGAATAGTGTCCCATCATTGGTATCAGTGGGAGGAATAGTGTCCCATCATTGGTATCAGTGGGAGGAATAGTGTCCCATCACTGGTATCAGTGGGAGGAATAGTGTCACATCATTGGTATCAGTGGGAGGAATAGTGTCCCATCATTGGTATCAGTGGGAGGAATAGTGTCCCATCATTGGTATCAGTGGGAGGAATAGTGTCCCATCATTGGTATCAGTGGGAGGAATAGTGTCCCATCATTGGTATCAGTGGGAGGAATAGTGTCCCATCACTGGTATCAGTGGGAGGAATAGTGTCACATCATTGGTATCAGTGGGAGGAATAGTGTCCCATCATTAGTATCAGTGGGAGGAATAGTGTCCCATCACTGGTATCAGTGGGAGGAATAGTGTCCCATCATTGGTATCAGTGGGAGGAATAGTGGCCCATCATTGGTATCAGTAGGATTAATAGTGTCCCATCATTGGTATCAGAGGGAAGAATAGTGCCCTGTTGCTGGTATCAGGGGGAGGAATAGAGACCCTCTGTTGGTGTAAGGGGGAGAAATAGTGTACCATTGTTGGTGTCAGTGGGAGGAATTTTGCCCTACTGTTGGCATCAGTGGAAAGAATGGTGCCTCGTCAATGGGAGGAATAGTGCCTTGTATCAGTGGAAGGATAAGTGCCCCAAGGGCTGGATAAAGGCAAACAAAGGGCCACATCTGGCCTGCGAGCTGCAGTTTGGAGACCACTGATATAGGCAATCAATATGTGAGAGCATAACAAATAGTTTTTCAATATCAGCTGCTCTCTCATTAGAATGAAAGGAGGTAAACGTGTTGTATTTAGCGATTTCAAAATAACGTTTAACATTTTAAAATAATGTCCTGATTTTTATATAGCCCGAAGTTTTCTCAAATTAATTGAAGAGGTACTCAAGCAAGCTAGAAAAGTTCAGCCAACAGTAACAACCTCTTATCTCAGATTAATAGCATCACAAGTGAAAACAGGACGGTAATTAGACAGCCACTCTAGTCATTTTCTTATAAGGGAATATGTAAGGTCTTCTCAAGAGGGAATGCAGGGCAATGCACAGGGCAGAATGGCGTCTTTATATGCATTGCACTGTGGGGCACAAAATGGGAATATGCCTTGATTGGTGAATTGTCAGTCTTGCTCTTCAGATGGTTACTATTTTTCACCTGATACTACAACATTTTAAACATAGCGCTCCGCACACCCTCAAGAAAGAATTATTTTTATATTGTTAAATATTACAAAAATACAATCAAAAATCAACCTCATAAAAACAGAGGATATTTGAAATGTAACAATGTTCAGATATTAGGCCCATCATCCTTGATTTAATACGGATAGGGCTTGAGTTAATACGGATAAGGCTTACTTGCAGTTGGGATACGGGATGGGGGGGGGGGGGGCAGTAAAAAGACGCGGTTGGGATGGGACCTCCCCCTTAAAGTGGTTCAAAAGGCAGGTGTTTTTTTTTTACCTTAATGCATTAAAGTGGAAGTAAACCCTCCTATCATTTTCAGCTAAGGAAGCTGCCATCTTTGCCTCTGTTTAATCTTCAACTGCCACGGTGCTGCACATGTGATCCGTTATGACACCAGCCATTGGATGGTTTGACTGTTTGGTTGAGAGCACAGCCAATGTGCAGTTAGCATTCACGGCATGACTTTTTTTTTTAAACTGTTAAATCGATGGGTTTACTTCCGCTTTAAGGTAAAAAACGTTCTGTGTTCAGCATACCCCCCCCCCCCACCAAGCCCCCTTTTACTTACCTGAGCCTGATCATGATCATGATCCAGCACTGTGCCTGAGAGCAGTGGCTCTCTCCTCTCTCCCCCTCCTCACTGGGCATGGAGGCAGCAGCGGGAGCCATTTGCTTATGCTGCCGTCAATCACAGCCTGTGAGAAGGGATCGGGGGTGGGCTGAACGTGCTGGGTGTGTCAATGGAGAAACAGTGCCTGGCTCTGGATCGAGCCCACAAGTTCCCCCATAGAAAGTGGGTTGCTATGGGGGCACTCAGAAGGAGGGAGGAGCCAAGAGCGCTGGTGGGGGACCCCAGAAAAGGATTGGGGGTGCTTTTTGCCCAGGGCTGGTAAGTATAACCTGCTTGTGTCCATTTAGACAAGAAGCCGCGGCCCAGGCCCACCCCCTCTCTCTTCTCATTGGCTCACTGACTTTGATTGACAGCAGCGGGAACCAATGGCGCATCTCTGCCGTCTCAGGCAATGAGGAGGGAAAGTCCCGGACAGACGAGTCTCTCATGCAACATCGCTGGATTGAGATGGGCTCAGGTAAGTATTAGGGGGGCTGCTGCACACAGAATGCATTTAGATAAAAAACCTTCTGATTTTACAACCACTTTAACCGCTTCCCGACCGCCTCACGCAGATATACGTGAGCAGAATGGCATGGGCAGGAAAAATCACGTATATATACGTGGCCCTTTAAATGCCTGCCAGCGGCGCGCTCGCGACCCGGTCGGGAGCTCCGTGACCCCGGCCGCGGGACCAGCGGACCCGATCGCCGCTGGTATCCCGCGATAGGGTCACAGAGCTGAAGAACGGGGAGAGGTCTGTGTAAACAAACCTCTCCCCACGCTTCCTACTCTGCCTGTCATTGATTGGCTGTTCCCGGTCATCGAGAAAGCCGATCAATGACGTCAGACGTCAGCCCCGCCCCCTAATGAAAAAAAAAAACACACACACACGTCACAGCCCATAACCCCTCCCCTCCCCCTAGTGGTTAACTCTTTCACTACAACTGTCATTTATACAGGAATCAATGCATTTAAATAGCATTGATTGCTGTATAAATGACAATGGTCCCAAAAATGTGTCAAAAATGTCCGATGTGTCCGCCATAATGTCGCAGTCACAATAAAAAAATCGCTGATCGCCGCCATTACTAGTAAAAAAAAAAAAAATATTAATAAAAATGCTATAAAACTTTTGCGCAAACCAATCAATAATCGCTAATTGCGATTTTTTTTTTACCAAAAATATGTAGAAGAATACGTATCGGCCTAAACTAAGGAAAAAAAATGTTTTTTTATATATTTTTGGGGGATATTTATTATAGCAAAAAGTAAAAAATATTGCATTTTTTTCAAAATTGTCGCTCTATTTTTGTTTATAGCGCAAAAAATAAAAACCGCAGGGGAGATCAAATACCACCAAAAGAAAGCTCTATTTATTGGAAAAAAGAACGTCAATTTTGTTTGGGAGCCACGTCGCACGACCGCTCAATTGTCAGTTAAAGCGACGCAGTGCCGAATCGCAAAAAGGGGCCTGGTCCTTTGGCTGTAAATTGGTCCGGTCTGAAAGTGGTTAAGGAAGCCTATTCATTATAAATAGACTGCCATAACACTACAAAAGACCAAAACATTTACAACTTTTTTTTGGGAGCATTGTACATCGGGAAGCACTGCCATGCGTTTGCATTGGCTACTACCGCTCGATTCAGGTGGTTCAGGCGTTTCAGTTCGCATTTGCAGCGCTATACAAATCATTCATTCATTCATTGGGTTGACATTCACAATGAATGGCACTGAACCAGAACACACTGCTTTACTGCAACACACAAGTCTGAACGGGTCCTCAAGAACAACCCCCTTCTATATCATCTGCATCAGTAAACCACACGTCACCACTGCACAGTGCTTCATCCCTCAGTTCCACTTTCTTTCATTACAGTGAGATGCATATGCTGAGCTATAGTTGTGGACCAATCACAGCATAAGACTGCCAAGATAATGCTACAGATTAAGGCATTTCATCCCTTGCTTTTAACATATAAACTCAAACCAAAAAAAAAAATATTATTTACAAGAACTGTCAAGTTTTAAAAGATATTTAAAAGTAACACTTCTACAATGCCAAGTTATTATTATAAATTTGGGCTTTTTCATTGCCCTTTCCTAGCAAGAATTCTCTTCTTGCTAGCACAACCACCTTAATTGCTGGAAGCCATGGCTTTACCTCGGATTTCTCACTTTTGACTTTCACGGGAGGTTGTGATTGGTTTTGTCTCTGTTGGCGAGCTTCTTCCAACTGAGCTCGAAGTTTTGAAGCCAATGTCTGCAAGACCAAAACATTATTTTTAAAAAGTTAGAAAATAAAGTAAAAGCACTTCATATAAGATTCTCTGCAAACTGACGTAACAGTTCGACCTCAAGCAGAATTAAAAATAAAAGCCCAAAAGCAACCCATACTAGCCTCTATTTTTCCAAATATATATTTCCCAGTGAGTATCTCAGCAGCTACTGCTATAGGATATTTTTGCTGGATTTTCTCTTTACTTCTCATTGTATAAAAGCACAAGGTAGGAGTGTTCAAGTTCTTTTATTTCAACCACAATTCTAATGAGCTGAAAAAATGAAATCCAGGCCAATGATCCTACATGTGTATGGGATGGGTCCTATAGAAATACAATGAGTGTTTAACCCTTCTCACTAAAAATGCATTGGGCTGAGGATATGGTATTAAAGGTCTTCCTCTTTCCATCTAAATGCAGACATGTTGTGCAAGTGATAGCTCTCTAATTCAGCTGTCACTAACAGCATAGATCCCTACTAACTATTGATAAACAGAGTGGTTCCTAATCATATCACAATGTGACTGATAGGCAGCCTTTTTTTTGATAAAATAAACCTTCAATCTGAAGATATCACTGCAACCTAAATAGTGACAGTACACATCTTTATAATACTGTAATTGTCAGATATAAATAGAGTATGTAAAAAAATTAAAATAACACACACACACACACTATATTACCTAAAGTATTGGGACACCTGCCTTTACATGCACATGAACTTTAATAGCATCCCAGTCTTTGTCCACTGGGTTCAATATTGAGTTGGCCCACCCTTTGCAGCTACAACAGCTTGAACTCTTCTGGGAAGGCTGTCCACAAGGTTTAGGAGTGTGTCTATGGGAACGTTTGACCATTCTTCCAGAAGCACATTTTTACGTCAGGCACTGATGTGGACAAGAGGACCTGGCTAGTAGTCTCCACTGTAATTCATCCCAAAGGTGTTCTATTGGATTGAGGTCAGGACTCTGAAGGCCAGTCAATTTCCTCCACCCCAAACTCGCTCATCCATGTCTTTATGGACCTTGCTTTGTGCACTGCTGCGCAGTCATGTTGGAACAGGAATCAGCCATCTCCAAACTGTTCCCACAAAGTTGGGAGCATGACATTTTTCAAAATGTCTTGGTATGCTGACACCTTAAGCATTCCCTTCACTGGAATTAAGGGGCCAGGCCCAACCACTGCAAAATAATCCCCTCTCCACCAAATGATTTGGACCGGTGCAAAAAGCAAGGTCCATAAAGACATGGATGAGTGAGTTTGGGGTGGAGGAACTTGACTGACCTGCAATGTATGCCTGAAGATGCCATATGACCACCCCTAGGCATGAGACCTAAAGTAACAGCTGATCACATGACCTAATCTGTCCTATTCTCTATCCTCCACCAAAAGATTTTGAGCTGTAGTTAAATGAGGTGTTACATCAATGACCAAAAAAAAGTAAATTGTCATATTATATTCAAATAAATTCTTTTTAAAACCATCAGAAGTAACGTCTTCCTATTTTATTTTTATTTTTTTTGTAAATTGTTTTTATTGAATTTTAAATAACACAGAACAAAACAGCCTATTGGGCATACCCAGGCTCAAATCACAACTATAGAACTAAAACTAGCAGAGAGAAAAAAAAAAAAAAAAAAAAATCAAAAACATCATACTAAAGCCATTGTACGCTCAACCACCTATGCAGGATATGCAGAATCTTGTACTTTCATCTATACCCTACGAAGCTTTCGGTAGTTTACTAACCTCTTCCAGAAATTTATGGTGGGAGCGGCTGAGGCTTTCCATCTGAGTACTATAGATTTACGGGCATAGTAAAGCAATAGTCCCAGCAGGGTTCTAATCGCCCGACTTGGGGCCATTGGTTCGACCAGTCCCAGCAGACATATCTCTACGGACAATGGCACAGGAATGGTGGTGATAGTCAAAATAAAACTGGTTATCTCAACCCAAAAAACTTCAATCTTAGGACAACTCCAGAAAATATGCATCTCCAGCAGGAGTCGGGCACAGATGGGTAAATTCTATGTAGACGTACAGGCGTGTAGTATACTTTATGTAGTATTTTAAATTGCACTAACCTATCCCTAGCTGATACTAACTGTGAAAAAGGATACTCCCACATTTCTTCCCAATCCTCTGTGTCTAGTGTAGGGAAGTCTACCTCCCACCTTGCTCTGAGGTTTTCCAGCCCCGTGTGGACATTAGGGAGTAACGCTTTGTATATGGTGGATAAGGGCTTAGATAGAACTTCATCTCTGAGTAGAGTTTCTATAGTCGAGGTGTAGAAGGCCACAGGAGCATTGTCAAATTGGGTATTAAAAGCGTGTCTAAGCTGTAGGAATCTAAACAGGTGTGAGTTAGGTAGATTAAATTGTTGTTTTAACTTGTCAAACGTCTGTAATTTCCCCTCAAGACAGATCTGATTTATATATTTGATGCCCCTGCTAGCCCACACCCCGGGGTCGGGAATGGATCCGAATTCTGGTAATTTTGGATTGAACCAAAGAGGGTTGTGTGGGAAAATGTGTCCAGAGGGTATGGGGCGCAATAAATTTGCCACTGACCATGCCCGTAAGACCGCTTTCATTGCCGGAGTAAGAGGGAAGGGAGCCCTGGGACCCCGGTAGAGTAGATTCCGTAGCGCCTCATAAGACCCCAATCGGGCTGCTTCCAGGACCACCGCCGCATTGGACTCATCCGAGACCAGCCAGTTGTGGGCATGGGACAATAGAGCCGCTATAAAATAGGAGTGGAGGTCAGGGCAAGCCAAGCCTCCCTCTCCCCAAGGTCTCTGCAGGACCGTCAACCTAAATCTCGGTTGACTGGCTCCCCAGAGAAAAGATACTAGGATAGTGTTAATCATACGAAATATCTTTTTGGGGATCCAGACAGGTGCGTGTCTAAGAACGTAAAGAAAGCCAGGTAAAAGCTTCATCTTAAATAAATTGATCCTCCCAATTAAAGAGAGGGGGAGATTTGCCCACGCCTTCAGTCTTGTCTTCATTCTATGGATCAGTGGTTCCAGATTAAGAGTGTGATAGTCAGAGGTAGAGGCGGATATGTGAATACCTAAATATTTGATTTTGTCTGTCCATAATAAGGGTAGGTTGGGATCTGCTACGTCTCTTGCTGCTCTATCTATCGGTAAGATTTGAGATTTATCCCAATTTACCTTGAGTCCCGAATAGCTAGTGAAGTTGGAAAGAATGTTTAGAGTCTCATGAAGAGACTGGGCAGGGTCACTCAAGAAAAGGATGAGATCATCTGCGTATAAAGCAACTTTCTCATGTATGGATCCCACCTGTATTCCTCTGACCCTGTCCGTCTGTCTGAGGGCCGAGGCAAGGGGTTCCATCACCAATGCAAAGAGAGCTGGTGACAGTGGACAACCCTGCCTCGTACCTCTTCCGACAGGAAAGGGTGTCGACAGAGCACCACCAAGTTTAACCTGTGCTGTCGGATTCTTATATAGAATATCAATCCATTGGCGGAATACCTCTCCAAAGCCCATAACTTCCAGAACTGAGGACATAAAAGGCCATGCTACCGAATCAAACGCCTTTTCGATGTCCAAGGTAACCATTACTCTCGTGGAGGAATCAGTGGGGGGTAGCTGAAGATGGGTAAACACTCTACGCAAGTTTATGTCTGTGGATTTCCCCGGCATGAAACCGGTCTGGTCAATATTAATCAGGGATGGTAAAATCGTCCGCAGTCTGGTTGCCAACATTTTCGTCAAAATCTTAAGGTCATAATTTAGCAAGGAGATCGGCCTGTAAGAAGCACAGAGTGATACGTCTTTGCCAGGCTTAGGGATAAGAACTATGTGTGCCTGGTACATTGAAGGGGGTAGTGTCATCTATTTTTTACTTTCAGAGAAGACCTTTAATAGTTTTGGGGCAATTAGAGAGGCATACATTCTGTACCTTTCGCCAGGTAGACCATCTGGTCCCGGAGTTTTCCCACTAGGAAATGATAGGATCGCCTCCTCTATCTCCTCAGTGGTAAAGTCCCTGTCTAGAAATTCAAGATCCTCCCGCGAAAGAGTGGGTAGCTGCAGGGAGTGTAAAAACTCCCTACACCTATCTCCAGGCCCGCTCGGGACTGCCCTGTATACGTTTTCGTAGAAGGATCGGAACTCCCCCAGAATCTGATCGGGAGTAGATATCAGCTGACCATCTGAGCCACAAATTCCTGACACCATCGTCTGCATTTTCGAGTCCGCAACTAAATTCGCTAGGAGCTTGCTATTTTTGTCTCCTTATTCAAAGACCTTCCCCGCCAATGTATTCAAATCTAAATGAGTGGCCGAGACAAGGTGCAGAGACAATGCTCTTCTTGCCTCAGCCAACCGGCTGAAGTGATCTATGGTTGGCGAGAGAGAAAAAGCCTCCGCCGCCCCAGTCTCTTCCTCCTCAAGGGTCTGGACCTGACAGGACATCGCCAAGCGAGCCGCTTTAATAGCTGAGATATATTCACCTCTGGAGTTAGCCTTGAAGGCATCCCAGACTACCTGCGCTGATGTTGAGTCCTCGTTGAACTCCCAGTATTGTTGTAATTTAGGAGAGACCTCCTCCCCCACTCCCGAGTCCTGCAACCATTTAGGTGCTAGACGCCAACAGTCTCGTCTCCTGGTGTCCGACAACTCTAGGGTGACCTCCAAGGGTGCATGATCAGAGAGGCCCGCAGGCAAATACGAGACCCCCCTCACTGCTGCCAGGGCACAAGTGTTGCCAAAGACAAGGTCTATCCTAGAGCCCGATCTATGAGTGGTGGAATGAAAGGAATAGGCTCTAGCGGTTTGGTGTTTCCATCTCCAGATCTCAGTATAGTTAAATGCTTGTGCCCAATGAAGCAGGTCTGCTGAGTACACCCTATGTGGATTGGAGGAGTCTAGGGACGGGTCTAGAATAGAATTAAAGTCACCTGCTATGTATAATCTGGAGTATTGTAATGGAGCTAAGAGCTCATACAACTTGTAGAGGATCTGGTGATTAAAAGGAGGAGGGATATATATATTCACCAAAGCATAGACCACCGCATCGATCTCCAGAAGTAGTATTATGAATCTGCCCCCCTGATCAATGTGTACGTGTATAACCTTGTATGAAAGAGATTTGTTCAGTAGTATGGCCACTCCCCTAGCATAACTAGAGTAAGTAGCGTAAAAGGATTGCCGCACCCAGGGCCTGCGTAGCGCCAGGATCTTATTCCCAAGGAGATGAGTCTCCTGCAGGAACAAGATATGGGGCCTGTGATTATTTAGATACTTAAACATCAACGCCCTTTTTACCTTGTCATTAAGACCCCGTACATTCCATGATACCAGTTTTAGCTCCATTGGTGTATTAACAAACTATGGTATAGCATAATAATACCTACTTGTGGGGGTTTAGCCACCATAAGACCAAGGGGGAGCGGTAACAACACAGCACATTTTGCAGTGGGCATAGTGAGCAGTAATGGAACATACACAGTATAAGCATCAGTCAGTGGATACAGAGCGTACAGAGAAAAGAGAAAAAAAAAAATAACCAGTGAACTCCCTACTGACCATGAGTACCCTGAAAAGAGAAAAATAGAACAGAAAACAATAACTATGGTCAGTTTTATACCCAAAACCTAAACTCAGACTCTTAGATCTTCAGACTTCTTGAAAACAAAAAAGTTCCAAAGTGTAGCGACTCCGTGCCGCTTCGTCTCTTCAACCCGTTGGGGAATTGAGAACCCAGATGAGGGGGAAAAGTTAATACTTCAGTGAGTTACGTCTAACCGGGTAGCTCCGAGTTAGAGGAATGTAAAAGTATTGGACGTTCAGTCTAGAACTAGAAGGATCTTGAGTGATACATTTTTCTTTGAGGGAAAACAAAATCCCAGTCAGGGGTAGTCAGCTCACCAGCCATCAGGAGTAAAAAATGACTCCCACCCAAACTAGCGGAGAAAAACCAGCAAGAGAAGCCTAGAACACAACTGGCAACAACTTTTGATGATGCGGTCCAAGGACTCTGCAACAAAAATTAACGTGTGGCCGAAACCGTCCCCCGGACATGGATCCGGAAGGAAAAGGAGCCGTCGTGGCAACTTTCAGATAGCGACTTGCAGGGGAGACAGCGACTTGTATTTACCGTAAATTGTTCAGCCATTCGTCAGCGTCAGCCGGAGAATCAAAAAACCTGACCGAGCCGTTATGAGGGACCCGGAGACGGCTAGGATACAACATACTGTACTTTATATCTTTTTCTCGTAGGCGCTTGCGGACATCATTAAAAGACTTCCTCTTGCGCTGCAAGTCGGCCGAGAAATCCGGAAACAGAAGAATTGAAGAATTGCCGTATGGAAGTGAGGGATGCCTGCGAGCTGCAGAGAGGATCCTATCCCGATCCCTGAAATTCAAAAAGCGGACCAAGAAGGGTCGGGGATTTGCACCAGGGATAGTGCGGCCCGTTGGCACACGATGAGCACGCTCGACCACATATGTTGGGGATATATCTGTGAGGCCCAACAGATTCTTAAAGAATTCTTCTGCAAATTCCGCTGGTCGGTCACCTTCTTCCCCCTCCGGGAGGCCAAAGACACGTACATTGTTGCGTCTCGCTCTGTTTTCGGCGTCATCAGATTTAGCGACAAGCAATTGTACCGTACGTTGCAAGTCCGCTATGGTGTTAGTGTGGTTAGCTGTAAGATCTTCAGTGGCAGAAATTCTAGATTCTGATTCAGTCAGCCTGCCCCTGATCTTATCCAAGTCGTTTCTAATGAGATTGCATTCTTCAGCGAGGCGGTCTATTCTCACCAGCATAGAAGTTTTACTCTGTTCAATGGCAGCCAGGATCACTGTGGTGCTGTCCTGGGAGGGTGGGGTGGACAGAGCCGTGCTCGGAGAAGCTTCAGGCTCCATGGCTAATTCCGTGAGCAGTGACTGCAGTCTCCCAATAAGAGAGGGATCCGATTGTGCAGGTGGGTCAGGAGCCGGGCGGCCCGGCGTAGATGAGCCCTTGGGCCGGTTCTTAGGGCCCATGAAAGAGGGATGGGCAGTAGGCGTTTGCTGTTCACCTTCAGTTAATGCGTTTCCAGCAATTTCAACTTGATGGCACTATATACAGGAGCCGGATGGATGTGGAAAGGGATAGGATGCCGAGCTTTAGAGGTCTGCAAGTGGTTAAGATAGGCAGCCCACCTGGAAGATCCAGCAGCAGTAGTCTGGGGGAGGTGGAAGGCTGGCTGGGTGATTTTCGGCCACCTGCTGTACTGAGGCCGGAGGCGGTGCTCCCTCGCCGGCCGGCCGTTTAGGAAAGTGGGGCGGGCAGCAGGCTGCACTAGGCCGGACTAGGCCGCGGTCGCGCCGGTTACAACAGCGGCCCTGTGGGTCAGCGGGCCGCAGCAGCTGATGTAGAGGTAGGCCGGGGGATGTGGGGGGCTCCTACCATTTGGCGGCTTCCTCTCCCTTCCGATTTGTGGCCGGT
Source organism: Lithobates sylvaticus (assembly GCA_028564925.1). Lineage (NCBI taxonomy): Eukaryota > Metazoa > Chordata > Amphibia > Anura > Ranidae > Lithobates > Lithobates sylvaticus. Next base: position 564,992,591 of record CM053027.1, on the reverse strand, counting down.
CGCGATGCTCCTCCGCCGGCCGGCCGCTTAGGAAAGTCCGCTCGGCGGCAGGCTTTACTAGGCCGCACTAGGCCACGGCCGCGCCAGACAACCTCGGCGGCCCCACGGATCAGCGGGTCACTCCAGGGGTATCAGGAGGCAGATTGGAGGATGAGGTATGCCCCTTACCTCTCGATGTGTCCAGAAAAGGGCTCCGTCAGCAGGGCACAGACAGGGAAGATGGCGGCCGCCACAGGTCTGGGGGGACCGTCAAATCCCGGCCTTGTACAGGGCAGATCTCAGCAATACTGGTCCAGAGAGCAACAGCAGGTGATGGTGAGGCACCTAGTGAGTTTTTTTCCCCCAAATTATGTAATCTAGGCCGAGGATTCAAAAGGATTGGGTAACGGATGTGTGGAGCTCCTCAAAACACGTCTGTCCTCTCCTACATCCGGACACGCCCCCTCCTTCCTATTTTATTTAATGTTAATTTGTCATTTCTGGTCGGAAATTCACATTCAGTCCCCAGCAGCCATTTAAAAAGAATTTGGTTTCTAATTTAGATACATTATTGTTTTATGTAAAAAGCAGCATTATGTAAATTTGTAGTTGAAGTAAGCAACCAATCACCATGCACCTAATTGATAAGCAGCAACAAACAGCAAACATTTACTCATTACTGCCAAGTACTCCATATAATTAAACTATTAATTTTGCAGTTATGTAGGCAAGCGATAGTGTGTGTTATTAGTTTACAATGCACCCTGGAGAGATTTTATGATTGCAGAAAATAACAAAATTAATAAAAGTGCAGAGAAGCAGGACAAATAATGTCCTTGCTTCTCTGCATCGGCACTTTGTTTACTTTTATACTTACTCTCTTAATTGAGTTAAGATGCAAGTCTTTGTTGGATGCAAGGTGGGCCCAGAAGCCATGATAGTCCTTGCCCCCTTTGTGTGCTTAATACTAAGCATGGGCACTCAACTCACTGATGGTGTCATAATGAACTGTACTGACCTAGTGGGAGGGCATACCTTGCCTTTCCCATCCCAGATAAATAACTACCGTATATACTCGAGTATAAGCCGAGGCACCTAATTTTACCACAAAAAACTGGGAAAACTTATTGACTCGAGTATAAGTCTAGGGTGAGAAATGCGCAGCTACTGTAAGTGGAAAAGAGGGTCAAGAGTGCCCATTTGCAGCCATAGGTTGAACTTCAAACTTGGTAGTTAAGGGTTCCTAGATGCCCCCTAGCTGCACCCAAAGGGTCCCGAAATGACATTGCTACAGATGGACACAGTTGACCGGATTTGGGGCCCTGTATCTCGGGGCCACTTGGTGCTAGGAACCAAATTTGGATATGTTGTAGTGTTGGTTCCACTTGGTTTGCACACCAAATTTGGGGTTCCTAGCACCAAGTGGCCCGAGATACGGGGCCCCAAAGTCGGGTCGGAAAATGTCACTCTGCTGCAGAAAAGTTCTTGACTCGAATACAAGCCGAAGGGGGCACTTTCAGCACAAAAAAATGTGCTGAAAAACTCGGCTTATACTCGAGTATATACGGTACAATTTTGGGTGAATTCTTACATCAAAGTATGCCTACTTAAAATCGAGGTTTGCATTTTCAGTGGATGCCAGCAAGTTTAGTTACTAACTAGGTTTCTGTATGTGTCGCAGGTTCTTTGTGCTACTCGCTAAATCAATGGCATCTACCAATCAATCTACTTTCTACTCAAAAAGGAGGTCTGTAACCACCTCCTGAATAACTATTTTAGTTAAATGTATAGTCGGGGAATGGTAATTCTGAAAGGAGGTTTAAAAATGTTCTAGTCTTTACCACTGGTGTACATGACATGTGTTCGCACAATGCCTGGGATTGTACTATCATTAGATCACAGCCAAAATGCACAGAGGCAATCAGAGTGGTTCTATGCATCGTGATCACTGTGATGGCCAATTAGAGCAAACACAAATGCCTGTGTTTACATTGGTCAGCCTTACCTTTTTCTCACAACGGAGGAAGCACAAGATGGAGGATTGTAGCATGATCGAAAAAGAGGATGAGGAAGGTATCGGCAATAATCATTTAAGGGAGCTACTATTCACACAAGGTTAGGGTATTGACCATCAATGATTGTGAGGTTGTTTTGGGAAGTTTTAAAGTGCCACTGACCACCAATAATGGGTGATGGTTGGGGATTTATCCCCAGTTCCCCAGAGCACCAGCCTGTAATACCCCTTTTATTACTAGGCCATTTTCAAGTTTTCATTGCTTTGGTAGTTTGACAATAATTCAGTCATGCAACACTGTATCCAAACAAATTTTACTTTATTTTAGAGCCGGTTATGTAATAACCACTGTGATTTGTATTTTTAGAATATAAAAGCTAAAAAAAAATATTTTTTTGCATTTAGGAAAGAATCCAGGCCTTTCTTAAAACAAATCTACTGAGCTGGCCAGAACCAGATCTTGAGGGAGTCTATAGCGTTATGCTGCCACCTTCTAGTGAATGGCCCAACTAAGAAATGAATCCCCACCTAGACATAACCCCTCTCAACTCAGCTAAGCCTCAGTTCTGTGGGAAGAACACAAGTAAGAGGGGAGGAGTCTCCGAGTCTTTTCATGTATTCTAAGAAAAAAAGAATACCCCGGTAAAAAAAAAAAAAAAAAAAAGAATTTCTTAATTGTACATCACAGGACTCAGAGTACCTCATCTAGTTCAGAGTACCTTCGATCCCTGTGCTGCGGCCAGTGGTCTCCTGTCACAGACCTGCAGCTCCATGGCAGCCTTCTGCCACGGACTTCTACAGCCCTCACAGCCCCTCCGGCACATCCCTTCCATCATGATTTTAATTGGATTTCCTTGTCTCCTGTGGATCCTGGGCTCTGGTTAGTGCATCTACCCCACACAGTAAATTCCACAGACTGTTTTCATAGGACCTCCCTGGAGCGCCTTGACTGTGTGTTTTTGTATACTGTCTTTACCACTATCCCAGTGGTCACTCACTAATGCCGCGTACACACGGTCGGAATTCTCGTCGGAAAAAGCTCTGATGGTTTTCCCGTCGGAATTCCGACGGAATTTCGCTCAAACTGTCTTGCCTACACACGGTTACACAAAATTCCGGCGGTCAATAACACCGCGGCATACAACACGTTCAACAGCACTATAAAAAGGTAAGTTTAAGGCTTTCGAGCATGCGTTGGAATTTTGTGTGTCGGAATTACATACACACGATCGGAAAATCCGATAGAAAGGTTTTCCGTCGGAAAAATTAAGAACAGGTTCTCAATCCAAAGTCCATTGGAAATTCTGACAGAAAAAGACCGATGGGCATACACACGGTCGGAAAATCAGATGAAAAGCTCCCATCGGACTGTTTCCATCGGAAATTACGACCGTGCGTACGCGGCATTAGGCTGCCCAGACAAGTCCACATACCAGGCTTTGCACCTTTCTCTGGTTGCAAATATGGATCCACATTGTGATACTGCAGTATAGCGCCTTACATTCTTTTATAATATGGATCTCATGAACATGACTACTTGGAACATCCCGAAGCAAAGGGATAGGAAACACAGCAACAAGGCCAACATGCTCAAAACCCCAAAAATGGAACAGGGGGAAACCAAACTACAAAGCCTGCAAGACCTTCCGTACAAATCTGGCATTTGCGGAGGCATGAACATCTATATAAAACTTAGTAAAAGTGTGTAAGGAAAACCAGGTAGCAGTCTTATAAACATGAACAACAGAAGCTCAATGCTGAGAAGCCAAGGAAGCACTGACACTCCTAGTAGTATAGGTGGAACAATCCATGTAACACCTTTAACATATGCTTTAAACCGGTAGTAAACCACAGCATTAGGCAAAAAAAAAAATCCACTGAAAGGCAAGGGCATAATGAGCAAGTATGCATCGCATACTAGCACATTATGAAATACTTACCGTAGAAGGAAGCCTCCAGCGTGTCACTGCTGACAGGGCTTCCATCTTCCCCCAATCTTCCTTCCTTCTGGGTTTGCATCTCAGGCTGTATGAGAGGCCTCCCGCACATGCCTGCGCACGGGGGTCCTCAGCTGCAGCATGGAGCTCTAAAGGTGCGGCTTCAGAGTGCATGCGCAGGTGACATCAGTGTGAATATCTTCTAAACACCACATGTTTAGAAGATATTCACTGTACCTACAGGTAAGCCTTATTATAGGCGTACCTGTAGGTACAACTTAACAAAATTACTTCACTAGCACTTTAACAACAGACGAGACTTGACAAGTCTCTAAAACAAAACAGCCAGAGTCATCCCCACACCAGACAAAAAAAAAAGGCAAAATGCGCCCCATGACATACTGTCAGAGATAAAATTCACAAGCCTCACACCAGGCTAAACCGGATTTCCATGCGTAATGATACACCTTTTTGGAAGTTGACTTTCTAGCCTTGAAGAATTATAGAATCAGAAAGACCCCTGTCCCTGTTCCTCAGGACTTGGGCTTCAACAGTCATTCCGTCAAAGCCAGTGACCATAAAGCATGACAAAAGATCATGACCCTGCAACAGCAAATCTAGCCGATAAGGAAGAGCCCACGGCTTGTTTGCCAAGAGATTAACAATGCTGGCATAACATGTTCTCCTTTGCCAAGCCGATTCATTTAGAATCACCAGAATCCCCTCCACCTTTATCATGCACAACAGATGAGGAAGGATCTGAAGTGGGGGGGAGATCAGAAAAATTATCCCAAGGAACCACCAGAGCATCTACCACAAATGCCTGATTCGGGAACAAACCTGTCCAGTTGGTTGTTGAATCGATATGTTAAAAAATCCCCATCAGGCATCTTGCGGCACCAAAAAATCTCTGTAATCACATCTAGGTAAGGAGCCCATTCTTACGTATTCAGCAGCTGATGGCTGAGAAAGTCCACTTGCCAATTTTACCCAACATGGCAGGTTCCCCCCGCAGGACCTTCAGGGACTTGACTACCCTCCAGGGGGATTACTGCCCTGGACCTGTAAAGCACCCTGCCAGTGAGATCATCCAGTACAAAGAAGCCACAAGATCACCGCCTGCAGGATCCAGTGCCAACCAGCAGCATTACAGGCCTTGCCCGCTCTTGCATGTGGATTTCAGGTACAGTCCTCCTTGGCCTGCTGGCTGTAGCGACCAATCTGGATGAGGCCCCTCTCCACCCCAGCAGAAGTGTATGAAATAGACAAGCATTAAGGAACTAAGTCCAGGAAAAAAGATCTTCAGGGATACATCTGTGGGCACATCCATCACCTAAGAACACTAGCTAAAACTGGGGGCTTAGCTGAGATGGAAGGGGAGGGGTTATGTTTCCTTTCACCTGAAGGTGGCAGCATAACTCAGGTCCTAAATATGAAGTCCTGTGATGCACAATAATAAAAAAAAGATCACACTGAGATGTCTACTTTCCAAAAATAAAACAGATAGCAATATAAACTTTTTGATCATTTTTTCCTTCTATATAAAAAAAAAAAAAAAAAGGAGAGTGGCTAATAAATACCAACAGAGGAAACCTCTAATTTTCTAAAATAATGATACAAAATTATTTTGGGTATATTATTGCATGCCTGAGTAACAGTCAAAAAAATCACAGTCCTGAAGACTGAAAAATGGCTTGGGCAGGCAGGAGGTGCAACAAGCTTGAAGTTTTTACGGCGCCCCGCTCATTCTGGGGCAACGTCATATGTTGCAGATTATATCCACACACACATATATATGTTCACACCACATAAAAAACATAAAAAATGTATACCATACTATTTCCCCCCTCCCCCTCTTTTCAATTTGTCTCGTGCTAATATTTTTCTTTCTCCATAAAATTTAATTTCTGCCGCTTAACCCCCCCCCCCCCCTTCTTTCCTCTATAAGTTATTTGCCTATATTTCTCCACACCAGTAATCATTAATGCTTGTATATTGTTTTTATTTATTTGCTTTTATCTATTTGTTTTTATCTATGTTTCTCCTACTTTGGATTTTTTCATGTAATATTATCCGACAAATACGCACATTTCAGACCGACAAATACGCACATTTCCGATGTTCCGTCTAATGCCGTTCTGCGCATGCGCGGCAAATTACGGACATTTACGAAGTTTGCCGGCATTTTCCGAGGCTCCGTATGGCCGCGCATGCGCAGAACGGCCGGAAGACGGCGAAAAATGACGGAGGGACCCCGCAGCGCCCCGTTCGTAAGTAGGGGTTGTTCGTAGGTCGGGCGTTCGTAAGTCGGGGACCCCCTGTATAGAGGGTTTTTTTTTTTTATTATGAATGGTGCTACACATTTACACATTTTTTTATTAGTCACAGATTGACCTTTTAGGTGATTGCAGCAGTTTGAATTCAATTTATTTTTATCACTTTGGCAGCGCGGGAATACAATTTCACTTTTTTTATTATTACTATGATTTTATGACTATTGAAAATCTATATTCTAGTTTTTTACATTGAAATTACGGACTATTTTGTACATCAGTGACATGAAATTCAAGTTAAATCCACAGCTTGTAACACTGAATGGAAAAGTCTAATCAGGGTGAATTACTTATACAAGGCAATGGATTAAGCAGCAAATATATATTCGAAATTATAGAAATGTTTTTCTTTAATGCAAAACTGTGCTTTGCTCTGCCACACAAAGCAACAGGTTCACTCTGCCTCCTCCCTAATCTCATATATTCACTCTTTCTTTGCTGTCCTACAACCAACCAAAAGGTAGCAAAGAAATTAAGCCCTTTATAAGCTCCAAGTTGCTCTGGTTGCAGTATAGTTTTTTAAAGACTACTATAAGTTTAACTAAAACTAAAAACACAAAAAACAGCATAAGGGATATAACTTACAGCTAGTATGAGGTGTCCCTTGACCTGATTTGTCTGTTTTCAGTAACAATCTTAATTTTTCCTACCAGTCTCCCCCCCTCATTGTTATATTATTCCAAAGCTAAGCCTCGGTTCACACATGTTAAAAAGCAAAAAGTTGCGCTAATCCCAACATATGAGCAAAATCAAAATACAAATATAGAGAAAAGTTAATTGAAGCCAAGTCCTAAGTGCAAATAGTATGAAGGTGCAATCCAGACGTGATTGGTGGACAGATGGATGAAAGACTCAAATCACTGGTGTAAAAGTTTTATAACCATCTGTCCACCGATCACGTCTGGATTGCACCTTCATACTATTTGCACTTAGGACTTCGCTTTAATGAACTTTTCTTTATATTTGTACAGTGGAACCTCGGTTTACGAGTATTAACAAGCATTTTGAAAGACAAGCAACTTTTTTTTTTAAATTCTGACCTCACTTTGCGAGTGTTGTCTCGCAAGACGAGCAGAATTCAAGCTAATAGGGCCTGCAGTACCGCATTTGGCCTGAAAAGAGCCGAACGACGCCGATTACAGCCGTTCGGCAATGCTCGGAAAGATACGGAAATACTCCGTTTCCAAGCCTTTCCGAGGTTTGCCGAGGTCAGCCGAAGTGTCCTTGGGCCTTTCCGGCAATTTCCGAGGCTCTCCGGCGCTCCCCCCCACCTCTGGCCGAATGCGGTATTGCATGCCATTGAAGTCAATGCGGAACAAATTATTTTTGTTTCCATTGACTTCAATGGGGAAACTCGCTTTGATATGCGAGTACTTTGGATTACGAGCATTCACCTGGAACGGATTATGCTCGTAATCCGAGGTTCCGCTGTATTTTGATTTTGTTCATATGTTGGGATATTAGCGCAACTTTTTGCTTTTTAACTTTTGTGACTATGTATATATCATGTAGTATTGCAGCTTTTTCCTGACAGTTAGCATTGTGTGCACCTAAGTGCAGTTTACACCTTCTTTTTGCCATATACTCGGTTCACACTATGTACCGCTTGTGAATCGTACAGGAACCACACCGCATTCCTGTTCAATTCCCATGTAAATCAGCGTGGTGCAATTTGAGACCATTTCTTTTGAATGGCCTCAAATTTGCAACAAAGTCATTCAGGTATTGATTTTGGAACCACACTGCAACCAGATCGCATGGTGCTTTTGTTCAGAGAGCCTGTGTCATTCCTAGGAGCTCTAGTACAGTTTCCATGAATGGCAGATTGGGCATGAAAGGGTGGGCATAGTCAAGCTCCATTGATGAAAGCTCCTGCCAGTTGCCTTTTAGCTGTATTAACTCCCACTGCACCACAAGATTACAGCAGCTGGAGGAGGGGGGAGGGCTTTGTGTTAGAACACATAAGGATTTCTACTGAAAGTGGAAAATCGGAACAAGGGACACATCATACTAACTGTACTTGATGTCCCTTGTGCTGATTTTTCAGTATTTAGTTTTAGCTAAACTTAGGCTTTAGGGATAAGGAATCTTCTTGTCCTCATGCTCCTGTATATCTGAAATGCCGATCTTTTAATTACTCCTGGTGGCTCTACAGAGTGACAAGGGACAAAAAAAAGAGTATGTGCAGCTGGGAGGGGTGGCAATAAAGAAAATACGTTGCTTTGCTCTGTATAGACCATGGGTAGGCAACCCTTCAGAGGTTGAGATCTACCTGGCGAACATGTAGGAAATTAAAGATCCCCGGCAGGAGGGGGGGGGGCGGGTGATGTCAGACATTACATGCGATTCGCACCGCACTACTGTGCAGATTACATGCGATGTGTGTGCAATGCGAATTCAGCCATATAGATTGCATGGCTGAATTTGCAACGCATTTAGACCAAACTCGCGCTGGACCCTTTTTTTGGTCCGCACCAGAATCGGATAGCATGGGTGTTCACACCTATGCGATCCCCCTGTCCGAATTGACAGTTTGCACTGCGATATGCAAACTGATCAATAACTTTGTATTGACACTCCCCGCGCTCTCTACATCACACAGGAGTTGAGAGGCTGCACAATGCTGAATGAAAGTGGGACCAGGAGCTGCTTTAGTTAACTTTTTTCATGTTAACATGCTGATGATTGGTTTCTAGGACGGCCTAGCAACCAACCATCTGCTAGTTAACTTGCAAAGGTAACTAAAGCAGCTCCCAGTCCTGCCCTCCAACCAGCATGGCTTTGCCTCTCACTCCTCTCTGCTAGTGAAGGGAGAGCAACGCCGGCAGAGACAGGGGTAAGTATTGGCACACCACCCTGATTGAGATCTACCTGTCGGCTACCCGCGATCAACAGGTAGCTCGTGATTGATGGGTTGTCAACCCCGGGTATAGACAAATCATAGGTTTTTAAGGGCAGGGCAGCTTAGAGCTTCAAATTTGTCTGACAATGTCTTCTTAATTTGTGGGAGTCAGAAGAAGGCATGGAGTGTCTGTGCCACCTCTATTAGTTCATCATCTTGACAAACACGTGGAGTATTGGGAGAAGAGAATTTTCTTTTTGTTATTGTACAGGGGGTCCCCGAGTTACGAACTCGTTAGGGACTGCCCGCCTGTTCTTAACTCGGAAATGTTCGTAAGTCGGCCGCGCATGCGCAGACCGACAATTACGGACATTTCCGATGTTCCGTCGAATGCCGTTCTGCGCATGCGCGGCAAATTACGGACATTTCCGATGTTTGCCGTCATTTTCCGAGGCTCCGTCTGGCCGTGCATGCGCAGAATGGCGGAATATGGCGGAGGGTCCCCGCAGCGCCCGGTTCGTAAGTAGGGGATGTTCGTAGGTCGGGCGTTTGTAAGTTGGGGGACCCCCTGTATTTTACTGTATTTACAGTGGCTCAGCCATTACCAGGATTGTTCTATATAATCAGTTTAAATGCAAGCAATGCTTAGCGAGGGTTCTGTTTTAAAAAGTACACAATATTGGCCCACAGTGCAAAGATTTCCTAGGTTGAAGACACTTTCCAAAAAAGTCAAACAAAAGTTCCAAAATCACATATAAGATGGAAGCAGCAACTCACCATGTTACCCATTATTTCTGCTTTGACAAGTTTGGCTCCAAGCTTATTCATCTCTTCCTCCGTAAGTATCTGGGCTGGCTGTGGTGGTGTATCAGGTCTGCATAAATGAAAAGCATCCAGAATTAATTCTAGTATATAAAAAGTAAGACACATATACTACATTCTACTACATGCAGATACATTGTTGTCCACATGTCTGCATTTATTTCTGGGCCTTGTCCAAGGAAAGTTTGATCCTCCATAGCCTCTAATGCAGCCGATGTTCTGGCGAAAAAAATTGTCATGTGGCCTTTTCCGCACTGGCTTACTCCTCCTGTAGGCCTCGCTAATATGGATTTACTAATGGATGGACTAAGAACCTTG
>CM053027.1:564956171-564981914 GCA_028564925.1 Lithobates sylvaticus | reverse complement strand
CGGCAAAACGCTCAGCACATCAGTAAGGCCTCATGTACACGGCTGCTGGTAAACGGACGTTCTAAGGCAGCTGGCTGCTTTTTTCAGCTGCCCCTGAACTCATACAATGTTATCTTATGTGTAGATGTACACAGGTTCCTTTAATGTCGTTTTAGGCAGTTGAGTTTAGAGGCCTTGTTTGGAAAGCAAAAAAATTAGTTCAGACGCTGAGCTTAGAGGCATTTTAAGCGCCAATCGCTTCTAAACGCAGTAACTCGCATTTAGCCGCATTTCGTTCACAGGTGTTTTTCATTTTTGGCTATTTTGAATAAAAAAATTAAACGCAACGTGGCTAAACGCGGCATGTAAATGCAGCAAAATGGACGTTTTAAACGTGGGTTACTATCTGTCAAGTTAAATCATTCAGGAGAGGTTGTAAAAACGTCCCGTGTACATTAAGCCTAACACTGATAATCAGCGCAAAGATCATCAGCGCAGCCCGACCAGAGCCAATCAGTGAAGAATAATTACTTATTTGTTAAATTTTATAACAGACACTAAGAAAAACGTTTTTTCTTTTTTTTTTTTTTTTTAATTTTCAGTGTATTTTCATTTCTTTAGCACAGAATAAAAAACCCAGTGGTGATTAAATACCACCAAAAGAAAGCTCTTTCAAAAAAATGATAACAATTTCATTTGGGTACAGTGTTGCATGACCGCACAAATGTCATTCAAAGTGCGATAACGCTGAAAATTGGCCTGGGCAGAAATGGGGTGAAAAGTGCCCAGTATTGAAAAGACCAGTTTCCATTCTTTGCCATCATACTGGGCATGTCGTTTTTCATTACCCACACCTCCATAATACTAATTTCCCTGCAGACTAATGTGGGCAGACAAAGAGCAGAAGGAATAAAAAGGGTGTAGGTGCCAGAAGTCACAGGGATCAGGAATGTCACACACTGGACACACAACATATGACAGTGAAAAGGACAGGAATTGCGCTACAAAGAAAAAACATATAATCAACCCATTAAAGAGCGAAGTGGTCACAGCAGCTTGCAGTACCTCCTGCTTCACCTAAATTCTGGGCCATTCTAACAGGCAAAACATTACTACTGCTGATAATACTGACCCATGCCTGCACCTCCCTGCCTCTGCAATAGCGGCGTTTTGCCGGCGGTATTACAGCGCTGCCCCATTGATTTCAATGGGGAGCAGCGCTAGAGGAGCGGTGAGTTCACCGCTCCTTCACCGCTCCAAAGAAGCTGCTGGCAGGACTTTTCCTGACGTCCTGCCAGCGCACCGCTGTGAAAGCCAACAATGGTGCAGCTGTTTTAGGGCAGATTGCAGGCGATATTTCTAACGCTATAGCGCCTGCAAAACGCCCTTGGTGTAAAAGGGGTCTAATGGTTGGAGCTTTGCTGGCCAGAACAGCCCTGCATTGTGGTGAAGCAGGAGGTCCTGAAGGCTGCTTCTGCTTCAGCTTTTTCTCAAGTTCAAACTTTTTATACCCGTTCACAACTTTTCGTTTTCTTAGAGAGCCCTACAGATATCCTGATCCTTATACTCATTCCGGGTCAGTAAGCCAAAAAGTAATTAAAGTGGTTGTAAAGGCAGAAGATGTTCAATTTGGATGCATTATATGCATTAAGATAAAAGGCCTTCTGTGTGCAGCAGCCCCAGCGCCCCCTTAACACTTACCTGAACCCCATCTATGTCCACGAGTACCTCAGACGTCTGGGACTCCTGATTGGCTGAGACACAGCAGCGGTACCTTTGGCTCCCGCTGCTGTCAAAGTCAGTTAGCCAATCAGGAGCGAGAGAGAGAGGGCAGGGCCAAACAGCTCTGTGTCTGAATGGACACAGAGCTGCAGCTTGGCTCGGGTGCCCCCATAGCAAGCTGCTTGTTGTGGGGGCACTCGACAGGAGGGAGGGGCCAAGAGCATCGAAGAGGGACCCGAGAAGAGGAGGATCTGGGATGCCCTGTGCAAATCCACCGCACAGAGCAGGTGAGTATAAAATGTTTGTTATTTTTATTTAATTTTTTTAAACAAGACTTTACAATGGATTTAAGTCAACGTAGCAGCATAACAGCTAGGGCACCATCATTTACGAAAATGGATCGGCAACGAAAGCTTGTGCATTTCTTTGATGGCGGGTTTCCTCTAACACCTAGACAACTAATTGTTTTGCAAGATAAATGTGTAAAATATTCTGCAAGATGAACAATGCTATTAACATGTTTGCTGCTAATGAGTCTGCGTGACTGTCTCCCCGGAGTGTCGGCAGGCAGTGCACATGCTAAATGAGCTCTATTAGTGACAAATTATCAGATTAACTGTTTCACTAAAAAGTAGACTTCAATTATCTTCAGCATCTGACATAAGTCATATTACCATCAGTCCTGGCCAGCGATGTAAGGCAGGCCATAGATGATGTGGGTTGCAGGAAAGAATACCACTTGATTCCCCCATCAACACAGTCAGTGATGGGGGAATCCCTCGCATGGAGCTATTGTATTCACTCGGCGAGGGGGCACTGAGAGCCGTCCCGGCTGGGAAAACACAGTGGTTATTGCAAGCAGCTATAGCCACTGGCAATAATTGAATGTTAGAAATACAACATGCTGGTTTTACCCATGTCAATCGATGGATCGTCTTGGGTACAATCAGCCAGACCATACATGGATCTAATCTGGCCTGTCCCTGCTAAACCGGCAGAGATTCAAACCATCTATGGCCGGCTTGAGGTGCACACAGTGGAAATAATCCGCAGCGCACCTATAGGCTAATGTCAATGGTACAAGGTAGGGTTGATGTACTAAAGGCAAATGGACTGAGCACTTTGCAAGTGCAGTTGCTTCAGAGGTTAGTAAATGAGGGGGAGCTCTGCTGACTTCCATCATCCAATAATGTAAGAGCAAATATGTATTTTTTTTTTCTTTTCTTGCATGTGATTGGGTATTCTTTGTAAAGTTAAAACGGTAGAAGATAAAAAAAACCTTCTGTGCGCAGCTCCCCCCTCAGCCCCCTAATATTTACCTAAGCCCCATCTCAATCCAGCAATGTTGCACGAGAGCCACGAAGTCCGGGCACTCTCCCTTTTCATTGGCTGAGACAGCAGCGGGCATCATTGGCACCCACTGCTGTCAATCAAAGTCAGTGAGCCAAGGAGGAGAGAGAGGGGGTGGGACCGAGCCACGGCTCCGTCTCTGAATGTACACAGAGCAGTGGCTCGGCTTGGGTGCCCCCATAGCAAGTTGCTTGCTGTGGGTGCACTCGGAAGGAAGGAGGGGTCAGGAGCACCGGCGAGGGACCCAAGAACAAGAGGATCTGGGCTGCTCTGTGCAAATCCCCTGTATAACGTTTGTTATTTTTTTTTAAACAAAAAAAGCAAGACTTTAAAGAGGAAGTAAACCCTCTTTTACAACTTTAGCTTACAGGTTAGTCTATATTAAGGCTTACCTGTAGCTAACAGGGATATCTCCTAAACCTGCACGGTTTAGGAGATATACCTGTATTTGCATGTGCCGACGTCATGCGGCACATGCGCACTAGCGACAACTGAAGCAACGGCGCTATATGCCGATGCTTCAGTTGTTATATGCCGCTCTGGTGCGCATGCGCGTGACGTCATCGCGGCTCCGGCAAATCACAGCGTCGGAGCCGTGATACCTTGAAGTCACTCCGGGAGAAGAGGACCGATGCCGAGGCTTCGATCTCAGGTAAGTGATACATAATTAGCTAGTATGCTATGCATACTAGCTAATTATGCCTTTCTCTTGCAGGTTTTTTTTTTTTTTTCGTTTTTGTTAAGAGGGTTTACTTCCTCTTTAATATCACATGAAGCTTTACCTTATTTACTAAGCTCTAGAACAATTGCACTTGCTATAAAGTGAACATTTCCATATAAGAAATAGTTCTAACAAATATGTAATGTAAGAAAAGGCGACAAGAGACTGAAATTGAACAGCCAGTATTAGCAGTATTCTTCACAACATCACGTCAACTGCTTTCAAACTTCATTATAAAAACTAGCCATAAACCCAACAAAGCACTGCAGAAAGTAATTACACCCTCCAGGAACCCAACGCCAACTTGTCATCCATGCTGCGGGCCCCACCATTCTAGTGCACTTTGCAGAAATGACGACAGAACTGGCCACTCATTGCTGGTCAATAAAATTCAGGTGATTAAGTTCAACATGTTCGTTTTATGGGAATGTGTTGGCTATGCACTTTAATAGCAATAAGCAAGTTGGTTTGAAGACCAGTAAAATGCCAAACTGTGAATTATTTCATTCTCTGAATATAAGCATACTCATCCAATTTGCATATATGTATACAGATTATTAATTGTGACTTACACAGAGTTCCTAATTTGACATTTTCAGAAAGACGTGTAGTACTGTGCAAACGTTTTAGGCAGGTGTGAAAAAATGCTATAAATTAAGAAAGATTTCAGAAATAGAAGTGTTAATAGATAATTTTTTATCAATTAACAAAATGGAATGTAAATGAACTGAAGAAAAATCCAAATCAAATCAATATTTGGTGTGACCTCCCTTTGCCTTCAAACCAGCATCAATTCTTCTAGATAGTATAGAAATTGGGGGCCTAATCTGTACCGCGATAGTCCATTTGCCCCCCATTTCCATGGTAGCCTAGTTGGGGATTGGGCTCCCAATTTCTATACTATTTGATTTCTGGATGATGGTACAAGTCCCTACCTATTCTTATTTTTGTATTATTTTATAAGAGGCCATATTTATTTTCTAAATTCTTCTAGGTACACTTGCACACAGTTTTTGAAGCACTTGGCAAGCAGGTAGGTTGTTCCCAACATCTTATAGTTTCATAGTTAGTAAGGTTGAATAAAGACACCAGTCCATCCAGTTTAACCTGAGTGAGTGTCTATAATTGTCCCCATCTCTGTACATTTCACACTCACATCAGTCCCTACCCTCAAGGAGCCCACAGTCCAAGGTCCCCATTCATATACTAGGGCCAATTTTTGTACAGAAGCCAATTAACCTACCTGCATGTCTTTGGATTGTGGGAGGAAACCGGAGTACCCGGAGGAAACCCATGCAGGCACAGGGAGAACATGCAAACTCCAGGCAGGTAGTGTCGTGGATGGGATCTTGGAGAACTAACCACAGAGCTTCTATGAATGGAGGCTTCCTCAAATCATTCTGTTCCTTCATGTAATCCCAAACAGACTCGATGTTAAGATCAGGGCTCTGTGGGGGGCCAAACCATCACTTCCAGGACTCCTTGTTCTTCTTTACGCTAAAGATAGTTCTTAATGACATTGGCTGTATGTTTGGGGTCATTGTCCTGCTGCAGAATAAATTTGTGGCTAATCACACGCCTCCCTGATGGTATGGCATGATGGATAAGTATCTGCCTGTATTTCTCAGCATTGAGGACACTATTGAGGGGATGTGTGACTCGTATCTTAGTACAGGCTTATAGGAAAACCAGTAAGCCAATCATACAAGCAGGAAATGACATATCTAGAGGGGCGCTCTGCACACCATCTGTGTACAGGATGCCTGCAGCTTGTCATATTGCATTTTACAGAAAATTACAGCAGATTGAAAAGCAAAAAGGTATTTTTTAATAACATTCAATTAAAATACGACTTGTGTTGCAATTGTATATGCTGTATTTTATTTAATTTTTTTCATTTTCTGTTTATTGTTTTTCACAAAAGTGGAGTTACACTTGATGGAGAAATTGGATATTTTATATTTCCTTATTATGTTGGTTCACAATATCTAATAATGAATTCTGAACCTGGTTAAGGGGCTATACGAGACAAGGATGGTCACTTTAGTTGACTCGAACCAAAGGAATGTAACTACACACTGACCAAGTCCTTAACCACTTGACCACTGGGCAGTTAAACCCCCTTCCTAACCAGACCAATTTTCGGTGCTCTCACACTTTGAATGACAATTACTCCGTCATGCAACACTGTACCCAAATTAATTTTGTGTCCTTTTTTTCACACAAATAGAGCTTTCTTTTGGTGGTATTTAATCACCGCTGGGTTTTTTATTTTTTGCACTATGAATCAAAAAATACAGAAAATTCGGTTAAAAAAAAAAAAAAAAAATTCTTTGTTTCCATTAAAAATTATTGCAGAATATTGGCAGAGTATTGGCGAGTATTGGCAGAGTATTGGCGAGTATTACAGTGTTGCACAGTATTGGGAGAGTATTGCAGTGGTGGCAGAGCATTGCACAGTGGTGGCAGAGCATTGCACAGTGGTGGCAGAGCATTGCACAGTGGTGGCAGAGCATTGCACAGTGGTGGCAGAGCATTGCACAATGGTTGCAGAGCATTGCACAGTGGTGGCAGAGAATTGCACAGTGGTGGCAGAGCATTACACAGTGGTGGCAGAGTATTGCACAGAGGTGGCAGTGTATTGACCAGCGCTGTGGGCACTACACATCCAGGCCACAGCGCTGGTCCCGCCTCTCCCCCTCTCCGCTTCTCCCCTCTCTGTACCGATCGGTACAGAGAGGGGAGGGAGGAACCGGCGTCATGACGTAACGCCGGTTTGTGTACATGTGATTGCTCCGTCATTTGACGGAGCGATCACGTGGTAAACGGCTGCTATCAGCGGCTGTTTACCGCGATCCGTGATGCGCCAGGTCCTCGGGACCCGGCGGTCACGGATGTTCCCGAGTGCGCGCCCCAGGGGGCGCGCGGGAGCAAGTTTCTGGGAGGACGTCCGTAGGACGTCCACTTAGAACAAGCCGACCGCGCTGTGGCCGTCTTTCGACTATAGCGCGGTCGGCATGTGGTTAAAGTGGTCGTTAACCCATTACTACCACTTTAACCTACAGGTAAGCCTATAATGAGGCTTTCCTGTAGGTACTGGAAATATCTCCTAAACCAAATATCTCCTATATTTACCAAATATGCTTGCGCCAACGTCATCGGCGCATGCGCAGTGAAGAAAGGGCTGTGTCGTGACCAGCAGCTCCCACGCGCTTGAGCGGGAGTGATGTCACGTGACTCTGGCCAGTCACAGAGCCGGAAAGAAGAGGGGTAAAGATGGATGCAGCCACCAGCGGGGACAGTGGGGATATTGCACTGCATACTAGCCCATTATGCTTTTACTTTGCAGGCGAAAAAAAGAGGAAGTAAAACCCATCACGGTTTACTTCCTCTTTAAAAGATCATATTGGGGGTTATTTACGAAAGGCAAATCCACTTTGCACTGCAAGTGCACTGAAAGTGCATTTTTAAGTGCAGTCGCTCTAAATCTGTGGGGTAGATCTGAAATGAGTGGAAGCTCTGTTGATTTTATCATCCAATCATGTGCAAGCTAAAATGTTGTTTTTTTATTTTCCTTGCATGTCCCCCTCGGATCTACAGCGACTGCACTTCTATGTGCACTTGCAGTGCAAAGTGGATTTTCCTTTACTAAATAACCCCCATAGTGTTGCTTGCAGTGGGAGTTGACCATTTTCTTACACAAGTTCTACATAACACACACACAGCTTGTACTAACGGTCTCGTCTTCAGAGCTTGCAATCATGCATGCATCTGTGGTCACCTGCGCCATGCCATATAAAGGGGGGACCCGTGGCAGAAACAGCATCTTTAGTTAAGTATTCATGTCATCATTTCATTATCTTTATCTGTTTCTGGAATTATTTTTAATAAATGTTATACTTCTATGTATTTGTGTGAGCTCTCTTTGCACATATCGAATACAACCCCAAAAACAAACTAACTATCACATGACCATGATACAACAACCCCATTCAACGAGGAGAATGGTGCCCCTTGGGTAAGTTTGCACACTAACCGGGTGTTGCTGTAGGCATGCAGACCTGAGAACTCATCTCATCAGGATAATTCTCTAAAGACGGCAGAAACGATAAGGCTGCATTTTTTATTGCTTTTTGCAAATGCACCACAATCCATTTAACATGGTTTCCTATGGGACACGTTCACACCTATCATTTTTTCAGCAGCTGTAATTTTTGTAAAGGGTCAGAGACTTTCTTAAAAGCAAAACAGTGCATTTTTGGTTCAATAGACTTCAACGGAGAAGCTGCAGAAAAGCATGTAGTGAGTTTTTGCTACAATTTATGTTTAACCACTTCCCGACCGGCGCACACAGATATACGTCGGCAGAATGGCACGTACAGGCAGGAGGGCGTATATATAAGTCCCTCCTTAATGCCGTCCGTGCCATCAGGTGCGCGCCGGTCGGGACCCCCGTGAGTCCGGTTGCGGGCCCCGCGGACTCGATCGCCGCGGGGTCACCCGCGATCGTCTCACGAGAAGGCTGAACGGGGAGATGCCGAGATAAACAGCATCTCCCCGTTCTGCCTAGCAACTAGTGACGCCGATCTCTGCTCCCTGTGATTGGAGCAGAGATCAGCATTCACTAGCTGACAGCCACGCCCCCCCCACAGTAAGAAACACACCCCTAGGCATACTTAACCCCTACACTGCCCCCTAGTGGTTAACCCCTTCACTGCCAGTGTCATTTATACAGGAATCAATGCATTAAAATAGCATTAATTGCTGTATAAATGACAATGGTCCCAAAAATTTGTCAAAAATGTCCGATGTGTCCGCCATAATGTCGCAGTCACAATAAAAATCGCTGATCGCCGCCATTACTAATAAAAAAAAATATTAATACAAATGCTATAAAACTATCCCCTATCTTGTAAACACTACCAATCAACCAATCAATAATCACTTATTGCGATTTTTTTTACCAAAAATATGTAGAAGAATACGTATCGGCCTAAACTGAGGAAAAAAAATGCATTTTTATATATTTTTGGGGGATATTTATTATAGCAAAAAATAAAAAATGCGTTTTTTTTTTCAAAATTGTCGCTCTTTTTTGTTTATAGTGCAAAAAATAAAACCGCAGGGGCGATCAAATACCACCAAAAGAAAGCTCTATTTGTGGAAAAAAAGGACGTCAATTTTGTTTGGGAGCCACGTCGCACGACCGCGCAATTGTCAGTTAAAGCGACGCAGTGCCGAATCGCAAAAAGGGGCCTGGTCCTTTGGCTGCAAATTGGTCCGGTCTGAAAGTGGTTAATCAAAATATGCGAAATCAGTCTAAACCGTGTGTGCAAAAACACAAAATGCACCACAAAAAGCACTGCAGAAACGGATCAAAAGCAAACTGCATAGGTGTGACCCAGGCCTTAGGGAATATCCCTGAACAGCAGCTGCTGAACACAGAAATATCAGTTTTGGGTCGAATGACCCTGTAAATGGAACTTTTATAAATACATTTATGAATATTAGCCGTAAGTGTTCAGAAGAAAGCAGTTTATGAGTTGCGCGTATAAGAAGTTTAATCCCCGATACACTTGGATGACACCCAAAGTCAGAGGATTAGCAGGTTAAAAGGAAAATTGAGCGCTTAGCAATATACAAGAATGATGGTGTCAACACTGCGCACGGCCACCACAGTACACCAATACCAGCGGTGGGCTCCTCCCACTTATATCAGATTGCGGAAACTGACAAACATGTCTACTGCTGAATCCAACTAACCAACTTTCAGAAACTATCACAAATAAATACTAAATGCAACAGAAACATTATATTATAAGAACTGACTGGAAGATGCACTATATTGGGACGCCTGCCTTTACACACACATGAACTTCGATGGCATCCCAGTCTTAGTCCATAGGGGTTCAATATTGAGTTGGCCCACCCTTTGCAGCTATAAAAGCTTCAACTCTTCTGGGAAGGTTGTCCACAAGGTTTAGGAGAAGCACATTTGTGAGGTCAGGCACTGATGTGGATGAGAAGACCTGCCTCGCAGTCTACACTAATTCATCCCAAAGGTGTTCTATCGGGTTGAGGTCAGGACTCTGTACATGCCAGTCAAGTGCCTCCACCCCAAACTCGCTCATCCATGTCTTTATGGACCTTGCTCTGAGCACTGGTGGGCAGTCGCGTTGGAAAAGGAAGGGGCCATCCCCAAACTGTTCCCACAAAGTTGGGTGCATGAAATTGTCCAAAATGTCTTGGTATGCTGACGCCTTAAGAGTTCCCTTCACTGGAACTAAAGGCCAAGCCCAACCCCTGAAAAACAATCCCACACCATAATCCCCCCTCCACCAAATGATTTGGAGGGGTGGCCCAATACTTTTGGCAATATAGTGTGGATGAGTGAGTTTGTGGTGGAGGAACTTGACTGGTCTGCACAGAGTCCTGACCTCAACCTAATGGAACACCTTTGGGATGAATTAGAGCGGTAGACTGCGAGCCAGGCCTTCTCGTCCAACATCAGTGCCTGACTTCACAAATGCACTTCTGGAAGAATGGTCAAACACTCCCATAGACACACTCCTAAACCTTGTGGACCGCCTTCCCAGAAGAGTTGAAGCTGTTATAGCTGCAAAGGGTGGGTCAACTCAATATTCATCTCTACGGACTAAGACTGGGATGCCATTAAAGTTCATGTGCGAGTAAAGGCACACGCCCCAATATTTTTGGTAAAATAGTGTATTTCCCTACACACATATGACTTTCTTTTTCAGCAAAAACCACAAGCAGATTGCTGATTATTCTTCGGGGATAAAGTGGCAGTTAACAGGCAAACAAACCACACAACACAGATAGTACTGCATTCAATGGTTTGCATAATGCTAAAACCCACAAAGTCCTTCTCAACTTCCAGGCCAAGAAAATTGTATTAAGCCAAAAGTTGAACATTTGTCTTTCTGTTTGGAAAAGTTATCTGGTGTTTTGTTATACTAAAAAGTAGTGGTCCATAGACGGCGAATGTAGAACTCGGTCCCGCCCCCCAGCGTCATTGGATTTGATTGATAGCAGCGGGAGCCAATGGCTGCGCTGCTATCAATCTATGCAATCAGGACACGAGAGCGGCCGAAACTGGTGTGCTCGTTCCCATCGTGAGAATTTCGGGGCTCAGGTAAGTATAAGGGGGGCTCGGGGCACTGCTGCAGTAAAGAAGGTCTTTCACCTTAATGCATAGAATGCATTAAGGTGAAAAACGGCGAGTGTTTACAACCCCTTTAACCACTTCAATACCGGGCACTTATTAGAGCTGCACAATTAATCGTTAAAAAATCGGGATCTCGATTCAACCCCCCTGATGATCTCCAATGCAGAGTTTGCCGTTTGCCAATTCTTTCATAGAACAAGTGGAGAGACTTTATCTGCTCTCTCAGCTGTCAAAAGAAAATATCCAGGCAGTCTGCCAAGTTTTACCATGAAACATTGTAACTAATGCTTCCTTAGAATCGGGCAGTCTGCCAAGTTTTTAACAACATGAAACATTGTAACTAACTTCCTTCTTAGGCCCGGTTCAGACTGCTGCGGTGCGGGAGATCGCATATGATTCGCACCGCACTGCAGTTCAAATCATATGCGATCTCTGTGCGATGCAAATTCAGCCATACAGATAGTATTGCTGAATTTGCATCGCATTCGGCCCAAAATCGGACAGGACCCTTTTTTTCGGACCGCAGCAGAATCGGATCGCATGGTGTTCTCACCATGCGATCCGATTCCTGTCCGAGTTTGCAGATCGCACTGCGATATGCGAGCTGCTATGGGGGTGTCATTAACATTTCATTGACACTCCCAGCAGCTCGCATAGGGCAGTGTGAACTGCCTGCGAGAGACATGCGGTGCGGGAACCCGCAGTAGATTCGCAGCGTTCCCGCACCGCAGCAGTGTGAACCGGGCCTTAGATCAAACTTCTGTGTGTAAATGCAGGAAGTTTAACCACTTAAAGTCCAAATCTTTTTGTGACACTTGTTTCTTAAAGCGGAGGTTCACACAAAAATGTAACCTCCGCTTTTCGGAACCCTCCCCCCCTCCGATGTCACATTTGGCACCTTTCAGGGGGTCTAAGACAGGTATTTGCACCCACTTCCAGGCATAGACCCCCAGTAGATGGGTTCAGTCTAATGACCAGTATCATTTAACCCACTTCCTCTGAACTCCGGTCGTTCAGTGACTGGACAGCAATATGAGGAGCAGTACAGCTCTTCCAGACCCTACACCTTCAGTATTCAGCTACCCCCTCAGCCCTCCCTTATAATTAGTCGTCATGTTTTGAGAAGGGGTCAAATACTTATTTCACTCATTAAAATGGAAAATCAATTCATAACTTTTTTTGAAATGTGTTTTTCTGGATATTTTTGTTGTTATTCTGTCTCTCACTGTTATAAAATAAACCTATCAATAAATTTATAGACTGATGATTTCTTTGTCAGTGGGCAAATGTACAAAATCAGCAGGGGATCAAATACTTTTTTCCTTCACTGTATGAATAACATGTTTGTTATTAAAAAAATAAAATAAAATTGTCTTTATAAACCAAATGGCTCACTAATAATATTATGTATATACGTCGGCAGAATGGCACGGCTGGGCACAATCACGTACCTGTACGCGGCCCTTTAAGTGCCCGCTGGCGGCGCACACGCGACCCGGTCCTGAGCTCCGCGGCCGCGGGACCAGCGAAAACCGATCGCCGCTGGTGTCCCGCGATCGGGTCACAGAGCTGAAGAACGGGGAGGGGTCTGTGTAAACAAACCTCTCCCCGCGCTTCCTACACTGCCTGTCACTGACCGGCTGTTCCCTGTCATCGGGAAAGCCAATCAGTGACATCAGACGTAAAGCCACGCCCCCTACTGTAAAAAAAAAAACACAACATGTCACACTTAGCCCCTCCCTGCCCCCTAGTGGTTAACTCCTTCACTGCCAGTGTCATTTACATAGGAATCAGTGCATTTAAATAGCACTGATGTCTGTATAAATGACAATGGTCCCAAAAATGTGTCAAAAATGTCCAATGTGTCCGTCATAATGTCGCAGTCACAATAAAACTCGCTGATTGCCGCCATTACTAGTAAAAAAAAATAAAAAATAATACATTTTTTTTTACCAAAAATATGTAGAAGAATACGTATCGGCCTAAACTGAGGAAAAAAAAAAAAAAAAATATTGATTTTATATATTTTTTGGGGATATTTATTATAGCAAAAATGTAAAAATATTGAATTTTTTTCAAAATTGTCGCTCTATTTTTGTTTATAGCGCAAAAAATAAAAACCGCTGGTTCGATCCAATACCACCAAAAGAAAGCTCTATTTGTGGGAAAAAAAGGACGCCAATTTTGTTTGGGAGCCACGTCACACAACCGCGCAATTGTCAGTTAAATCGACGCAGTGCCGAATCGCAAAAAGGGGCCTGGTCCTTTGGCTGCAAATTGGTCCGGGGCTGAAGTGGTTAAGAGATTCAATGGGAAGTTGGGACCATCTATAGGTAAACGAGAAATACTCATTTAATAATTCAGCTCTGTGGAACACTGAAAATCAAGATTTAACAGCCCAATGCAATATATACAATATAAATATATCCAGGCTTTGGATTAGCTGTATTTTAAAGCAGGTCACAATGAGCCTGCAGCCATCAACTTTCATAGATTTCCTGTCATAGTTTAGCATAAGCTGCAGCAATCCACATTGGTGCTTCCTCTGTAACAATGCCGCTTTCTTAAGTTTCATGGATTCCCACACACATCTGTTCTGTCATAGGAAAATCCCCACTGCTGTCATTTGGGAAGCTATGCTTTGCTGGCTATAAAGGACTGAGAACAGAAGATAATTCCTCATCACATTTTACTCCACTTGCAAAGCTTTAAAATGGAACATGGTTTAAATAAATCATATGGTGCTATTTTCTGTGGACAGTTAGGCATTGGTTGGAAGGCGTGAATTTGGGAATGGTTACATTGGACCAACTGAGGTCAGTTATACTAATATCGCTAATAATATCGCTAATAATATCGCTAATAATATTATGTTCTTCCTGGAATTCTGCTTTAACCACTTAATGACCGCCTCACGCCGATATACGTCGGCAGAATGGCACGGCTGGGCACAATCACGTACCTGTACATGGCCCTTTAAGTGCCGAGCCGTGGGTCGCGCGCGACCCGGTCCTGAGCTCCGTGACCGCGGGACCAGCGGTCCCGATCGCCGCTGGTGTCCCGCGATCGGGTCACAGAGCTGAAGAACGGGGTGAGGTCTGTGTAAACAAACCTCTCCCCGTGCTTCCTACACTGCCTGTCACTGATCGGCTTTTCCCTGTCATCAGGAAAGCCAATCAGTGACGTCAGGCGTAAAGCCACGCCCCCCTACTGTAAAAAAAAAAAAAAACACAAAATGTCACACTTAGCCCCTCCCCGCCCCCTAGTGGTTAACTCCTTCACTGCCAGTGTCATTTACATAGGAATCAGTGCATTTAAATAGCACTGATTTCTGTATAAATGACAATGGTCCCAAAAATGTGTCAAAAATGTCCGATGTGTCCGTCATAATGTCGCAGTCACAATAAAAATCGCTGATTGCCGCCATTACTAGTAAAAAAAAAAAATAATAATAAAAATGCTATAACACTATCCCCAATTTTCTGTGGACAGTTCGGCATTGGTTGGAAGGCGTGAATTTGGGAATGGTTACATTGGACCAACTGAGGTCAGTTATACTATTCATAACACAGTGGCTTAAAAGGAACACATTTTTCTTAAAATTCTCGAAAAAAATTATTATTTGGATAATTTTGATCATCTGTATACAATATTTAGCTAACGTACACTATATTACCAAGACTATGAGGAAGGCTCTGGCAGAAACGCGTTAACATTATTGATCTAGCACTGCTGTTGGTGCCTAATAAAGAATTGTAATCAGAAGCAATCGTGTTGCCGGCATTCATTGCCATTTTGATGTTAATGGGACACAACAAGCCTGAGCACCGATATTCAGCTCATTACTTTACAATTGTGAGGTAGACCTTTGGTGAGTCTTTGTCTACAAAAGTATTGGGGTGCCTGCCTTTACACACACATGAACTTTAAGGGCATCCCAGTCTTTGTCCATTGGGTTCAATATTGAGTTGGCCCACCCTTTGCAGCTATAACAGCTTCAACTCTTCTGGGAAGGCCGTCCACAAGGTTTAGGAGTGTGTCTATGGGAATGTTTGATCATTCTTCCAGAAGCACATTTGTGAGGTAAGGCACTGATGTGGATGAGAAGGCCTGGCTTGCAGTCTCCGCTCTAATTCATTCCAAAGGTGTTCTATCGGGTTGAGGTCAGAACTCTGTGCAGGCCAGGCAAGTTCCTCCACCCCAAACTCATTCATCCATGTCTTTATGGACCTTGCTTTGTGCACTGGTTCACATCATTTGGTGGAGGGGGGATTTTGGCGTGGGGTTGGGCTTGGCCCCTTAGTTCCAGTGAAGGGAACTCCTAAGGCATCAGCATACCAAGATATTTTGGACAATTTCATGCTCCCAACTTTGTGGGAACAGTTTGGGGATGGCCCCTTCCTGTTCCAACATGACTGTGCACCAGAGCAAAAATTAGGTCCATAAAGACATGAATGAGTGAGTTTGGGGTGGAGGGACTTGACTGGCCTGCACAGAGTCCTGACCTCAACCCGATAGAACACCTTTGGGATGAATTAGTAGAGTAGAGACTTTGAGCCTGGTCTTCTCATCCAACATCAGTGCCTGACCTCACAAATGTGCTTCTGGAAGAATGGTCAAACATTCCCATAGACACACTCCTAAACCTTGTGGACAGCCTTCCCAGAAGAGTTGAAACTGTTATAGCTGCAAAGGGTGGGCCAACTCAATATTGAACCCTATGGACTAAGACTGGGATGCCATGAAAGTTCATGTTTGTGTAAAGACAGGCGCCCCAATACTTTTGGTAATAAAATGTACATTTATGACACTCAAATTACAAAGCATGCCTGTTTATTTAAAAAGAATGCCCACCAGCATTGGCATTAAATGGCAGATTCATGTCCGTGTAAAGCAGGGGTGCCCAACCTTTTGAAGAGCGAGGGCCACTTAAGTGACTTGGTAACTGGTCGCGGGCCACAATGAGCGGAGCAGGTGGCTGGCATGTCCAGGTCCACTCTGCATCCGCAGAGCGGACACGGACGCAGCCCACGATACTTTTTAGTGCATCGTATTGGTAGAACACAAGTCGGTTTATGTCTTCCACTACTTAGAGGTGAACGGAGGGTCCAATTGGTCGGACTGACCGTGTGAATGGGGCCCAAGGCTGCTTTCACACTGATGCGCTGTGGTTTACCTGCACCACGTGTGCAACGTAGTGTACCTTTGGCTTTCCTGCAGTTTGCAATAGACTTCTATTCTAGCTCACCAAACTCGCAGCTAATAATAGAAGTCTATGGCTCAGTGCAGGTTACCCGCAGGTAAATTGCTCTGCACCTGCAGATCAGTTTAAAGGCAGCCCAGTAACTACTGCAGAAAAGATATGCCCATATATATACTGCGATTTTAGTAATAAACTGACCTTTAATAACAGTATTCTTTCTATTCTATCCCAGAGCAGGAGGTCGCGGGCCACATCAGAGGGCCCCCCGGGCCACTGGTTGGGCACCCCTGGTGTAAAGGAAGGTGTGCCAATACTTTTGGCAATATAGTGTACAGTGTATTATATATATATATATATATATATATATATATATATATATATATATATATTTATTTATTTATATAAAATAAGGACCTGTGTGTTGCAAGTCCTCCTCAATCAGCTAATAATAAAAAAAAACTTCTATAAACGCACAAAAGGTTAAAAATGTCCGACAATAGTAAAAACAGCTAAGAAATAATAATAGTAAAACTATACAAAGACATTAGCAGTAGTCTTTATCTTTGAATGTATACAGTTCATGTGTTCCTTTGTGCTGCGGATGCCTTCTTATTTTTATCTAACACTTTTAGTACTGGCGTTTGGCATAATTTAGATATAAAAGCCATTCCTAAAATGCCCACTTTCTAGTGCAGGATAGAGGTCAGGAAATTCTCTTTGAAGACCTGCCATGTTCTGAATAGGTTAGGAAAACCTTATAAACAGAGGAGTAAGGCTGAGAGCTTTCCTAATTGATAACCCCCTGCTGCTTTCAGTGGTTGTGCAAGCCCAAATCTGAGAAACCAACAGAGAGAATAGATTTTTTCCTCCTCCTATCAAACGGCGAGGCTTCTTCTTTTTCTAGTTTCCCGTGGCTCAGCAGAGCAGATCTGTGTCGGGTTTTATCTTTTCTTCTCTGTGTGTGCTCGAGCGACTCTGTTAGACCAAACTCAGATATTAGAGCTTTAGAGATGCTATGAAACGCAGGGCCTTCTGGTGATGAATATATTTGCCGGTGAGATTAGACAGCCTCCTCTTACCCTTTGGCCCTTACTTATTAAAGATGAGATTCGAGCAAACAGTTAAAGCAGAACTTCAGTCATTTTTTCATCTTTCCATCTATTAAATCTTCTACCCTTGTTGTTTTAACTTTGGATAGTAACACTTTATTTTCTGCCAGTAAATATCTTATACAGCCCACTGTCTGGTCATTAGCCTAGACTTATGACATCATGCACAGCTCTCTCTCTCCTGAGAGTTTTCCAGGAAGGGAGGGGGGATAAGACATGAGGGCCAATGAGAGCTGCAGAGCTGGAGGTGTGCCTCTGTGTGTCTGTGTAAATCCAGGAAGTGAACAGGCAGCAGCTTCAGCTGCCCACAGTTAAAATGGATGCAGCCAGACTCAGTGGAGGGAGATTTCTTCAGCATATTTGGCAAGTACAGAATCACAGTATATATAAAATAATATGCAAAGTGGTTGGAGGGAAGCTTCAGAATGGCAAATGGCCGAATGGTTTTCATTACCAATAATGTAAGCAGACTGCAGTTCCTCTTTAAGCATACAGTTGAAATACATACCGTATTTATCGGCGTATAACACGCACTTTTTTCCACTTAAAATCAGGAGAAAATTGTGGGTGCGTGTTATACGCCGATCCCCGCCAATCCCCCGCTGATTGAGAGGAAACGAGCGAGCGGAGCCGAGATACACAAAGCCAAAGTACACTCGGCTTTACTCGGCTCCTTTCGCAGTCACGCCCACCTCCACTGATTGAGAGAGGAGCGAGCGCCGCTGACATACAGAAAGCCGAATATACTTCGGCTAGTCTCGGCTCCTCTCGCAGTCCCGCCCCTGACTGTGAGCAGAGCCGAGTCTAGCCAATGTACACTCGGCTTTCTGCATGTCAGCAGCGCTCGCTTCTCTCACAATCAGTGGAGGTGGGCGAAACTGTGAGCAGAGCCGAGTAAAGCTGAAGTACACTTGGCTTTCTGTATCTCGGCTCCGCTCGCTCCTCTCCGCTCACAGTCAGCGGAAATCTGCGCCAAATTTAAATCAGGGCAATGCTGCAAAGAGACTGGCAAGGCTGCAAAGGCACTGGGCAAGGCTGCAAAGGCACTGGGCAAGGCTGCAAAGGCACTGGGCAAGGCTGAAGATGGACACTGGGCAAGGCTGAAGATGGACACTGGGCAAGGCTACAATGATGGGCAAGGCTACAATGATGGGCAAGGCTGCAGATGGACAAGGCTGCAGATGGACAAGGCTGCAGATGGACAAGGCTGCAGATGGACAAGGCTGCAGATGGACAAGGCTGCAGATGGACACTGATAAGGCTGCATTGATGGGCATTTATATGTAAGTTTTTTTCCTTAAAATTCCCTCCTAAACTTGGGGTGCGTGTTATACGCCGGCACGTGTTATACGCCGGTAAAAACGGTATATATGATCTTCTATATGGGCTTAATGTTTTATAATTCGCTTACGCCAGTCTCATGATTCACAGACCTCTCCAACACTGCATATCCAGGGTGGTGACCTTACCATTTCGTGTCTCATCTTTGCAATTTCTTACTTTCAATAGATTTTTATTTTTCAAATCAAAATGTAGGCAAGACAGAACGTCGGCGCGACATAAGGAAAGATGTGCAACATCATTAATAGGTGTGAATAAAACATGGCATCAGCAACAAGGCCCCAGGTCATGTTTCGGGGGTCCACAAAGGGTTGACTGGTAAAGGAAGTCCTTACTCCTGGCTAATCAGTAAGAATGTGTGGTAGGAACACTGGCTAAGGGAACCATTGGTCTAGGGGGTCATACTACCTTTGCAATTTCTTATGTCACCAACCTGCTCATTGTAAAGTGACTAGACATCACACAACTGATTCACTACCCAATGAGCATACAGGGGAACTACCTAGAAGCTGCAATGCAGCATGGCAAAAAGGTGTCGATGAACAACTTAAAGACCAGGCCTTTTCAGCACTTTTTATTTAAAAGTAAAAAATCTATATTTGTTTGCTAGAAAATGACTTAGAACCCCCAAACATTCTATATTTTTTTTTAGCAGAGACCTTAGAGAATAAAATGGCGATCGTTGCCCGCATCGGAAAAATTTAGACTAATGCAAATACGTAACTTTTTGTCATCTATGTGGAAAGCTGGTCCAGACGTCCCGAGAGTCACACCCTATGAAAAATGGTGCCAAAATCAGAGATCAGAGGGGGGGGGGCATAGCTTTGATATACAACTGGCAGAGACTTCAGGTAAACCCTCGTATGCTTTACACAAAACAAAAAGATGACAAGTCCACTGATAACACCTCTATCATAAATGTGAATAAATGTGGACCCGATGCCATTTACCCATAGAGGGTGTTGCTGCTGTAGCCAAACATGAATCAAAGAAAAAGTGGAGGAACCCTCAGATGAGGGAACCTCAAAGAAAAGCGGCTACAGAGGCTGCAAAAGGCAATTCTTGAGTCAAATGATAAAATATAAAAGTTAATTTTAAATAAAACATAAAATCATGCCACAAATGCCTGGGAATCAATTATTCTCTGCACTGGTTATAGCTTGTTAAGTCCCACACTACTGAATGGCAATGTGATACCTGACAATGGACATACAAATACAGAATCCTGACAAAACAAATAACAAAAGGTCCGGACACAGAATTGTCCATACATTCATGGATCGCCTGCGGTAATTACAGCATGATAAATGGAGCCAGATGTGCACCAAAGGGGAAATCTATTAAGACGATCCATGCGTGTATGGCCCCCGGGGGTAATGGAAAGCTATGGCGGTAGTAAGCCTGCTGGATGCTCAGTATCTGGTGCTAAGATTCCTAATGTAGGACCATATTGAGTAAATCCATACATAATGACTATAAATTCATGCACTTTATGGCTGTATGTATACAGATCAGATGGCAGTGCATGAAGGTAGCTGCTATCATTTAAATGCGTCCTGCAAGGATGAAATGATGTACCACATCAATTATAAACATCCAAAATAGGTGAACACAGGTGGCTGCTGATGTAGCTACTGCTCCAAGCATGTGTTGGAACAAGCTGCTGATTTCTGGAAGGCACTCAAAATGAGAATGCCAGTGCGTATACAGTTCATTCAGTATGCAATTTCATAAATTGCCTGCAATGGTGATATATGCCGCAGTCAGACATGAACATGTGGGGGTCAGTAGGAAATAGACCCAAAAGTGTTGTCCACGGTAAGGTGGAGTTCTGTTTGATGAATGAAATAGTATATCAAAATACACCAGGTAAAGTAGATCAGTCATTACTGGGGTGCATAAGGTTCCATAAAGATTGTGTTTGAGGCATAGAAGGGATCCTACATTACCAGATTCTGTGCTGCTACATAGCCAGCACAGGCGGTGTATTGACCATAGTAATTTGGTAGGTGCATGTTATAACATATCTCTTGGGTCCTCTATCAGTAATGCATAAAATTGTTATCAGGCGGATAACCCTCCCTACCTACTCAGCCTGACTTTCTCCCCAATCTCCCATTCTCTCCCCCATATGTTTGCTCAATTCATAATTTGTTGTCTGCGGTTGTCAACTTTATACTTGAACCTTTTATATTAACCCTGTTACTGTATAATTCTTGGATAAAAATATTGAAAGAAAATGGCGATCGTTGGGGAGGGGAGGGAACGGCGTGTCCGGCCAGCTCCATGGATGGTTGCCTCCTGCTGAAGCTCCTCCACATCCAGCCACACAAGCAGCTCCAGCCCGACAAATCGGGGCGACATCCGACCAATCCAGCTTGGCACATTCTCCAGAACATGCGGGCAACATGCCCCGGTGGCGAAAGGCACCCGGTCAGCCAAAAAAGCTGACAGACTTCTAACCTGGCCCGCAGCCCGGCGATGATCCAAGATGGTGTCAGCGGCAATGGCTGAAACTGAAAATAGCTGACCTGGAAGACCAGCTTAGAAGGAATAATATCAAATTCCATGGCATACCAGAATCAGTCACACCCACACACTCTGGTTCCATAGCTTCAAAATCTAATGAGATATCTTATATCTTCTAGCAAGGTTCGTAGTTTAAAGAGCCAACTTCCCTAAACAACGAACCTTGCTAGAAGATATAAATTGGGATAAAATCTTAGGAACAAAGAACAGGCAGGAGAGATGGGTTTGCTTTAAGAGCATATTAAATAACAGCATTAGCCAGTGCATCCCTTTGGGAAATAAATTTTAAAAAGCGAACAGAAGTCCTAAATGGCAATGTAAAAATGCATATAAAAGCAAAGTAGAAGGCCTTCAAAAATACAAGGCTGAACGATCATCATTAGCATTCAGACACAAAGAATGCAACAAGAAATGTAAGGGTGCAATTAGAGCGGCTAAAACAGAACACGAAATACACATAGGGGGAGAGCAAAAAAAATAATTCTTTATGTATATAAAACAGTAAAAGAGGGAGGACAGACCATATTGGCCCCATAAAGAATGAGGAAGGGAATCTGGCTACAAAGGACGGTGATATGGCGAAGGTATTGAATTTATTCTTCTCAGTCTTCACAAGGGAATCGGGGGCTTCAGTAACAAAAACTACACATCACAGGAAGCACCCTCATGGCTAACAGAGGACAGCATAAGAAATGGACTTGAAAAACTTAACATTTATAAGTCACCGGGACCAGATTGGTTGCACCCGAGGGTCCATAAGGAACTCAGTCAAGTAATTGTCAGACCATTGTTCCTAATTTTTACTCACAGTCTACTGACTGGAATGGTACCAGCTGATTGGAGAAAAGCCAATCTAGCACCAATATTTAAAAAAGGGCCAAAATACATCCCTGGAAATTACAGACCAGTTAGCCTAACATCAATAGTATGCAAGCTCTTGGAGGGGATGATAAGGGACTATATACAAGATTTTAGTAATGAAAACGGTATCATTAGCAGCAATCAGTATGGATTCATTATGAATCGTTCTTGCCAAACCAATCTATTACGTTTCCATGAGGAGGTGAGCTCCCATCTAGATAAAGGAAGGCCCGTAGACGTGGTGTATCTGAATTTTGCAAAAGCATTTGATACAATTCTCCATATAGTTTACTGTACAAAGTAAGGTCCATTGGCATGGACCATAGGATGAGTACATGGATTGAAAACTGGCTACAAGGGCGAGTTCAGAGGGTAGTGAAAAATGGGGAGTACTCAGAATGGTGGAAAGTGGGGTCCCCCAGGGTTCTGTCCTGGGACAAATCCTATTTATTTTATTCATAAATGACCTGGAGGATGGGGTGAACAGCTCAATCTCTGTATTTGCAGATGATACTAAGCTAAGCAGGGCTATAACTTCTCCGCAGTATGTGGAAACCTTGCAAGTAGATCTGAACAAATTAACAGGGTGGGCTACTACATGGCAAATGAGGTTTAATGTGGATAAATGTAAAATAATGCATTTGGGTGGTGTGGAGAACCACTGCGGGAATCAAGGATGGAAAAGGACCTGGGGGTCCTAGTAGATGATAGGCTCAGCAATGGCATGCAATCACAATAGGAGCACGGATAAGGCACGTATGCTGTGATCACATAAGGAGGAGTGAATAAATCAGCGTGTTTTTTTCACCAAAGCACCAAGCACTTTTTTCTGAAGCATCATTTAACTGCCTGAGATCCGCGCCATAGCCAAATGCTACAGCGCGGATCTGTTGTGCCGGGAGTACGTCATATGACGTCCTCCCCTTCTGTGCACTCCAGGGAGCGCGCGCGCGCCGCCGGGAGCGTGCGCGTGCTCTCGCCGTGTCACTGGGCACCCGATGCGCGTGTCCAGCGGCCGCGATGTCCGCTGGGCACCCGCGATTGCCCGGTAACACAGCGGGACCGCGGATCTGTGTGTGTAAACACACAGATCAACGGTCCTGTCAGAGGAGAGGAGCCGATGGTGTGTTCTCTGTACAGAGAAACACCGATCGGTCTCCTCCCCTTGTGAGTCCCCTCCCCCCACAGTAAGAAACACTCCCAGGGAACATAATTAACCCCTCCCCGCCCCCTAGTGGTTAACCCCTTCACTGCCAGTGTCATTTATACAGGAATCATTTAAATAGCATTGATTGCTGTATAAATGACAATGGTGCCAAAAATGTGTCAAAAATGTCCGATGTGTCCGCCATAATGTCGCAGTCACAATAAAAATCGCTGATCACCGCCATTACTAGTAAAAAAAAAAAATATTAATAAAAATGCTATAAAAACTATCCCCTATTTTGTAAACGCTAAAACTTTTGCGCAAACTAATCAATAATCGCTAATTGCGATTTTTTTTTACCAAAAATATGTAGAAGAATACGTTTCGGCCTAAACTGAGGACAAAATAAAAATTTTATATATTTTTGGGGGATATTTATTATAGCAAAAAATATTGTTTTTTTTTTTAAATTTGTCGCTCTTCTTTTGTTTATTGCACAAAAAAATAAAAAACGCAGAGGTGATCAAATACCACCAAAAGAAAGCTCTATTTGTGGGGAAAAAATGATAATTTAATTTGGGTACAGTGTCGTATGACCGCGCAATTGTCATTCCAAGTGCATCAGCGCCGAAAGCTGAAAATTGGTCTGGTCACGAGGGGGGTTTAAGTGCCCAGTAATCAGGTGGTTAAATATATGGGACTACAGTGTTTTACTGGACTCACAGTTTAAAAATGTTCCTTTTTTATTAATTTTTATTTTTATCCACCAATATTTTTCTACACATTTATTTATAGTTTTTTGTGATCATCTTTGCACGCCATGTGGTTTATTTGCACATATGTATAATAATTTAATTGGCAAGGTGTATTAATTATTAATTTTATAAGAACCACGTACACAGGTACAAGTACATTTGGTAAGGTTTATTAATCCTGTAAGGATCACGTACACAGGCACAAGTCATCACATTAATTATTTATTATCACATTAGGAACACGTAAAATTTTCTCTCTATATAAACCAAATGAACAGTGCCACACCTACTTAATTTTTCTCAATCTATATACTCCACTCAGGTGGAAGTAATCAGTAGAGGCAGCAGTTTCTTTTGATGTTTATATAAAATATAAAAGTTTTTTCCTGCTGGTACTTTATTTACATTGCGCGAAATCAAACACATTTTTGATGCAATCGCGATTCAGCCTTTCTCTGCATCGATGCAGAATCGTTTAAGGCTGAATCGCGATGCATCGATTCATTGTTTATTTTCAACACCCCTAATATGTATATACAGTATCTCACAAAAATGAGTATACTCCACACATTTTTGTAAAAAAAAAAATTTTTTATCTTTTTAAGGGACCACACATTGCACTTTGCTATAATGTAAAGTAGAGAGTGTACAGCTTGTATAACAGTGTCAATTTGCTGTCCCCTCAAAATAACATTAATGTCAAACCGCTGGCAACAGAAGTGAGTACACCCCTAAGTGAAAATGCCCAAATTGAGCCCAATTAGCCATTTTTCCTCCCCGGTGTCATGTGACTCAATAGTGTTACAGGGTCTCAGGTGTGAATGGGGAGCAGGTGTGTTAAATTTGGCATTATCACTCTCTCATACTGGTCACTGGAAGTTCAACATGGCACCTCATGACAAAGAACTCTGAGGATCTAAAAAAAAAGAATTGTTGCTCTACATAAAGATGGCCTAGGCTATAATAAGATTGCCAAGACCCTGAAACCAGAGCTGCAGCACGGTGACCAAGACCATATAGCGGTTTAACAGGACAGGTTCCGCTCAGAACAGGGATCGCAATGGTCGACCAAAGAAGTTGAGTGCATGTGCTCAGCATCATATCAATAAAAAATAGTCCATATAGTATTTGAACACTAAAGTGCATAGTGACAGATGGAAAAAAAAGCTCAGCGTCATATCCAGAGGTTGTCTTTGGGAAATAGATGTATGAGTGCTGCCAGCATTGCTGCAGAGGTTGAAGGGTTGGGGGGGGTCAGCCTGTCAGTGCTCAGACCATACGCCATCAAATTGGTCTGCACGGCTGTCTTCCCAGAAGGAAGCCTCTTCTAAAGATGATGCACGAGAAAAGCCGCAAACAGTTTGCTGAAGACAAGCAGACTAAGGACATGGATTTCTGGAACCATGTCTGGTGGGCTGATGAGACCAAGATAAACTTATTTGGTTCAGATGTTGTCAAGCGTGTGTGGCGTCAACCAGGACAAGTGTGTATTGCCTATAGTTAAGCATGGTGGTGGGAGTGTCATGGTCTGGGGCTGCAGGAGTGCTGCCGGTACAGAAAAGCTAGAGTTCATTAAGGGAACCATGAATGTCAACATGTACTGTGACATACTGAAGCAGAG
Organism: Lithobates sylvaticus; assembly: GCA_028564925.1. Lineage (NCBI taxonomy): Eukaryota > Metazoa > Chordata > Amphibia > Anura > Ranidae > Lithobates > Lithobates sylvaticus. The sequence goes on along the minus strand of CM053027.1, from coordinate 564,956,387 downwards.
CATGATCCCCTCCCTTCGGAGACTGGGCCGCAGGGCAGCATTCCAACATGATAACGACCCCAAACACACCTCCAAGACAATCACTGCCTTGCTAAAGAAGCTAAGGGTAAAGATGATGGACTGGTCAAGCATGTCTCCAGACCTAAACCCTATTGAGCATCTGTGGGACATCCTCAAATGGAAGGTGGAGGAGCGCAAGGTGTCTAACTTCCACCA
>CM053027.1:564893412-564955714 GCA_028564925.1 Lithobates sylvaticus | reverse complement strand
GGAAAACCAGTAAGCCAATCATACAAGCAGGAAATTACATATCTAGAGGGGCGCTCTGCACACCATCTGTGTACAGGATGCCTGCAGCTTGTCATATTGCATTTTACAGAAAATTACCGGTACAGCAGATTGAAAAGCAAAAGGTATTTTTTAATAACATTCAATTAAAATAAGACTTGTGTTGCAATTGTATATGCTGTATTTTATTTTATTCATTTGCAATTTATTGTTTTTCACAAACTCAAAGTGGAGTTACCCTTGATGGGGAAATTGGATATTTTATATTTCCTTATTATGTTGGTTCACAATATCTAATAATGAATTCTAAACCTGGTTAAGGGGCTATACGAGACAAGGATGGTCACTTTAGTTGACTCGAACCAAAGGAATGTACCGTATTTATCGGCGTATAAACACACACTTTTTCCCCCTTAAAATCGGGGGAAAGTCGTGGGTGCGTGTGATATACGCCGATACCCAAAAAAAAAAAGACAAAAATCGTTTGCGGCGCCGAAAAATGGCGACTGCGGCTGAAAAAGGCCGAACCGCGACCGAAAAAGGCCGGAAAAAGCCGAAGCGCGGCCGAAAAAGACCGAAGCCGGCTGTTCAGCTCCGCTCGTAGTCCCGCCTCCCTGCGCTCGCTCCCGAAACAGCAGGGAGGTGGGACTCCGAGCGGAGCTGAACAGTCGGCTCGGTCTTTTTCGGCCGCACTTCGGCCTTTTTCGGCCGCGGTTCGGTCTTTTTCGGGCCGCGCATGCGCGGTTTGTCACGCGGCGGGAAATTTAAACGTGGGCAAACTGCAAATGACACTAGCAAGCTGAAAATGACACTGGACAAGCTACAAATGACGCTGGGCAAGCTACAAATGACGCTGGGCAAGCTACAAATGACGCTGGGCAGGTTGCAAATGACGCTGGGCAGGTTGCAAATGACGCTGGGAAAGCTGCAAATGACGCTGGGCAAGGCTGCAAATGACGCTGGGCAAGCTGCAAATGATGCTGGGAAAGCTGCAAATGACGCTGGGCAAGGCTGCAAATGACGCTTAAACGTAAGTTTTTTTTTTTTCCCTAAACTTCCCTTCTGAAACTTTTTTTCCTTAAAATTCCCTCCTAAACTTGGGGTGCGTGTTATACACCGATAAATACGGTAACTACACACTGACCAAGTCCTTAAAGTGGTCGTTAACCCTTTACTACCACTTTAACCTACAGGTAAGCCTATAATGAGGCTTTTACTGTAGGTACTGGAAATATCTCCTAAACCAAATATCTCCTATATTTACCAAATATGCTTGCGCCAACGTCATCAGCGCATGCGGAGTGAAGAAAGGGCACAATCGTGCCGTTTCTAAAGGGCCGTGTCGTGACCAGCAGCTCCCACGCCCTTGAGCGGGAGTGATGTCATGTGACTCTGGCCAGTCACAGAGCTGGAAAGAAGAGGGGTGAAGATGGATGCAGCCACCAGCGGGGACAGCGGGGATATTGCGCTGCATACTAGCCCATTATGCTTTTACTTTGCAGGCGAAAAAAAGAGGAAGTAAAACCCATCACGGTTTACTTCCTCTTTAAAAGATCATATTGGGGGTTATTTACGAAAGGCAAATCCACTTTGCACTGCAAGTGCACTTGAAAGTGCACTGAAAGTGCATTTGGAAGTGCAGTCGCTCTAAATCTGTGGGGTAGATCTGAAATGAGTGGAAGTTCTGCTGATTTTATCATCCAATCATGTGCTAAAATGCTGTTTTTTATTTCCCTTATATGTCCCACTCGGATCTACAGCGACTGCACTTCCAAGCGCACTTTCAGTGCAAAGTGGATTTTCCTTTACTAAATAACCCCCATAGTGTTGCTTGCAGTGGGAGTTGACCATTTTCTTACACAAGTTCTACATAACACACACACAGCTTGTACTAACGGTCTCGTCTTCAGAGCTTGCAATCATGCATGCATCTGTGGTCACCTGCACCATGCCATATAAAGGGGGACCCGTGGCATAAACAGCATCTTTAGTTAAGAATTCAGGTCATCATTTCTTTATCTGTTTCTGGCATTATTTTTAATAAATGTTATACTTCTATGTATTTGTGTGAGCTCTCTTTGCACATATCGAATACAACCCCAAAAACAAACTAACTATCGCATGACCATGATACAACAACCCCATTCAACAAGGAGAATGGTGCCCCTTGGGTAAGTTTGCACACCAACCAGGTGTTGCTGTAGGCATGCAGACCCGAGAACTCATCTCATCAGGATAATTCTCTAAAGACGGCAGAAACTATAAGGCTGCGTTTTTTTTTTTTTTTTTTTTGCAAATGCACCACAATCCATTTAACATGGTTTCCTATGGGACACTTTCACACCTATCATTTTTTCAGCAGCTGTAATTTTTGTAAAGGGTCAGAGACTTTCTTAAAAGCAAAACGGTGCATTTTTGGTTCAATAGACTTCAACGGAGAAGCTGCAGAAAAGCATGTAGTGAGTTTTTGCTACAATTCGTGTTTTTTAACCACTTCCCGACCGGCGCACACAGATATACGTCGGCAGAATGGCACGTACAGGCAGGAGAGCGTATATATAAGTCCCTCCTTAATGCCGTCCGTGCCATCGGGTGCGCGTCGGTCGGGACCCCCGTGAGTCCGGTCTCACGTCTCACGTGAGATCGTCTCACGGGAAGGCTGAACGGGGAGATGCCGAGATAAACAGCATCTCCCCGTTCTGCCTAGCAACTAGTGACGCCGATCTCTGCTCCCTGTGATTGGAGCAGAGATCAGCATTCACTAGCTGACAGCCACGCCCCCCCACAGTAAGAAACACACCCCTAGGCATACTTAACCCCTACACTGCCCCCTTGTGGTTAACCCCTTCACTACCAGTGTCATTTATACAGGAATCAATGCATTAAAATAGCATTGATTGCTGTATAAATGACAATGGTTGTCAAAAATGTCCGATGTGTCCGCCATAATGTCGCAGTCACAATAAAAATTGCTGATCGCTGCCATTACTAATAAAAAAAAATATTAATGAAAATGCTATAAAACTATCCCCTATCTTGTAAACGCTATAACTTCTGCGCAAACCAATCAATAATCGCTTATTGCGATTTTTTTTACCAAAAATATGTAGAAGAATACGTATCGGCCTAAACTGAGGAAAAAAAAAATGCTTTTTTATATATTTTTGGGGGATATTTATTATAGCAAAAAATAATGCGTTTTTTTTCAAAATTGTCGCTCTTTTTTGTTTATAGCGCAAGAAATAAAAACCGCAGGGGCGATCAAATACCACCAAAAGAAAGCTCTATTTGTGGGGAAAAAAGGACGTCAATTTTGTTTGGGAGCCACGTCGCACGACCGCGCAATTGTCAGTTAAAGCGACGCAGTGCCGAATCGCAAAAAGGGGACTGGTCCTTTGGGTGCAAATTGGTCCGGTCTGAAAGTGGTTAATCAAAATATGCGAAATCAGTCTAAACCGTGTGTGCAAAAACACAAAATGCACCACAAAAAGCACTGCAGAAACAGATCAAAAGCAAACTGCATAGGTGTGACCCAGGCCTTAGGCAAAATCCCTGAACAGTAGTTACTGAACACAGAAATATCAGTTTTGGGTCGAATGACCCTGTAAATGGAACTTTTATAAATACATTTATGAATATTAGCCGTAAGTGTTCAGAAGAAAGCTGTTTATGAGTTGTGCGTATAAGAAGTTTAATCCCCGATACACTTGGATGACACCCAAAGTCAGAGGATTAGCAGGTTAAAAGGAAAATTGAGCGCTTAGCAATATACAAGAATGATGGTGTCCACACTGCACACGGCCACCACAGTACACCAATACCAGCCGTGGGCTCCTCCCACTTTTGTCAGATTGCGGAAACTGACAAACATGTCTACTGCTGAATCCAACTAACCAACTTTCAGAAACTATCACAAATAAATACTAAAATGCAACAGAAACATAAAAGATTATAAGAACTGATTGGAAGATGCACTATATTGGGACTCCTGCCTTTACACACACATGAACTTTGATGGCATCCCAGTCTTCGTCCGTAGGGTTCAATATTCAGTTGGCCCTCCCTTTGCAGCTCTAACAGCTTCAACTCTTCTGGGAAGGTTGTCCACAAGGTTTAGGAGAAGCACATTTGTGAGGTCAGGTACTGATGTGGATGAGAAGGCCTCCACTCTAATTCATCCCAAAGGTGTTCTATCGGGTTGAGGTCAGGACTCTGTACAGGCCAGTCAAGTGCCTTCACCCCAAACTCGCTCATCCATGTCTTTATGGACCTTGCTCTGAGCACTGGTGGGCAGTCACGTTGGAACAGGAAGGGGCCATCCCCAAACCGTTCCCACAAAGTTGGGTGCATGAAATTGTCCAAAATGTCTTGGTATGCCGACACCTTAAGAGTTCCCTTCACTGGAACTAAGGGGTCAAGCCCAACCCCTGAACAACAACCCCACACCATAATCCCCCCTCCACCAAATGATTTGGAGGGGTGGCCCAATACTTTTGGCAATATAGTGTGGATGAGTGAGTTTGTGGTGGAGGAACTTGACTGGTCTGCACAGAGTCCTGACCTCAACCTAATAGAACACCTTTGGGATGAATTAGAGCGGTAGACTGCGAGCCAGGCCTTCTCGTCCAACATCAGTGCCTGACCTCACAAATGCCCTTCTGGAAGAATGGTCAAACACTCCCATAGACACACTCCTAAACCTTGTGGACAGCCTTCCCAGAAGAGTTGAAGCTGTTATAACTGCAAAGGGTGGGTCAACTTAATAATGAACCCTACGGACTAAGACTGGGATGCCATTAAAGTTCATGTGCGAGTAAAGGCAGGCACCCCAATATTTTTGGTAAAATAGTGTATTTCCCTACACACATCTGACTTCCTTTTTAGCAAAAACCACAAGCAGATTGCTGATTATTCTTCGGGGATAAAGTGGCAGTTAACAGGCAAACAAACCACACAACACAGATAGTATTGCATTCAATGGTTTGCATAATGCTAAAACCCACAAAGTCCTTCCCAACTTCCAGGCCAAGAAAATTGTATTAAGCCAAAAGTTGAACATTTGTCTTTCTGTTTGGAAAAGTTATCTGGTGTTTTGTTATACTTTAAAGTAGTGGCCCATAGACGGCGAATGTAGATCTCGGTCCCGCCCCCCAGCGTCATTGGATTTGATTGACAGCAGCGGGAGCCAATGGCTGCGCTGCTATCAATCTATGCAATCAGGACACGAGAGCGGCCGGAACTGGTGTGCTCGTTCCCATCGTGAGAATTTCGGGGCTCAGGTAAGTATAAGGGGGGCTCGGGGTGCTGCTGCAGTAAAGAAGGTCTTTCACCTTAATGCATAGAATGCAAAAAACGGCGAGTGTTTACAACCCTTTCAATACCGGGCACTTATTAGAGCTGCACAATTAATCGTTAAAAAAATCGTGATCTCGATTCAACCCCCCTGACAATCTCCAATGCAGAGTTTGCCGTTTGCCAATTCTTTCATATAACAAGTGGAGAGACTTTATCTGCTCACTCAGCTGTCAAAAGAAAATATCCAGGCAGTCTGCCAAGTTTTACCATGAAACATTGTAACTAATGCTTCCTTAGAATTGGCCAGTCTGCCAAGTTTTTAACAACATGAAACATTGTAACTAACTTCCTCCTTAGATCAAACTTCTGTGTGTAAATGCAGGAAGTTTAACCACTTAAAGTCCAAATCTTTTTGTGACACTTGTTTCTTAAAGCGGAGGTTCACACAAAAATGGAACCTTCGCTTTTCGGAACCCTCCCCCCCTCCAGTTTTACATTTGGCACCTTTCAGGGGGTCTAAGACAGGTATCTGCACCCACTTCTAGGCATAGACCCCCAGTAGATGGGATAAGTCTAATGACCAGTATCATTTAACCCACTTCCTCTGAACTCCGGTCGTTCAGTGACTGGACAGCAATATGAGGAGCAGTACAGCTCCTCCAGACCCTACACCTTCAGTATTCAGCTACCCCCACAGCCCTCCCTTATAATTACCTAAGTCGAATCTCGGTCTCGCTCCAGCTAATGTCAATTGCAGCCAGTGAGGAAGGAGTGGGGGTGTGGCTGAGCCACGCTCCCGGCATCTTATGGACACAGAGAGTGGGGCTCAGGAACGAGCGTGCATGAGTGCCCCTATAGCAAGCAACTTGCTATGGAAGCACTCGGCAGGGGGGGGGGGGGCTGGCAGGTGACCTAAGAGGAGAATTGGGGCTCCTCTGTGCAAAACCATTACACGGAGCAGGTACAGTGAGGGGAAAAAAGTATTTGATCCTCTGCTGATTTTGTACACTTGCCCACTGACAAAGAAATGATCAGTCAATTTTAATAGTACTGTATTTTCTGGCGTATAAGACTACCTTTTACACTGAAATTACACAGCCAAAAAGCGGGGGTCGTCTTATACGCCGGGTGAAGAAGCCGCCAGATGGATATCAGTCCGCCGGGCGCTCTGTAAAATTGTAATATGTATACAGTATGCGCCGCTCAGCCAATCCCGCGCGGGCTGATGTCACAGCCTCTGCTAATCCGAGTAGGCTTTGTATCCATTAAAAGATTACTAAAATACAATGCCTGCCATGATTGGCTCAGCGGTGCACACTGTCTGCACACTGTATTCTGAAGTGTACCTGGCGCTACTGTACTAACACAGCATCATATACTGTGTGTACTTGGTGCTCTACATATTAACAAAGTATCCTGTACTGCACATCCAGCTCCAGATCTCCCCTAAAATACAGGTATGATTTATGGTGCTTTGGAGGAGATGATTCATTGTTGCTGCCTACCAATTGTGGGATCTCTGGTACTTTTAGTTCACCAGTTTCGTTTTTCTGATGTTAAGTCTGATGTTTTTTTTTTGTTTGTTTCTGATGTTTTTTTGTAAATGGTGTTGCCTCGAAAGGGGGGTAGTCTTATATGGCGAGTATAGCCCCAAACCTAAGTTTTCACTGGAAAAATAGGGGGTCGTCTTATACACCCAGTCGTCTTATACGCCGGCAAATACGGTAGGTTTATTTTAACATTGAGAGGCAGAATAACAACAAAAATATCCAGAAAAACGCATTTCAAAAAAGTTAAACGGATTTGCATTTTAATGAGTAAAATAAGTATTTGACCCCCTATCAATCAGCAAGATTTCTGGCTCCCAGGTGTCTTCTATAGAGGTAACGAGCTGAGATTAGGGGCACTCTCTTAAAGGGAGTGCTCCTAATCTCAGCTTGTTACCTGTATAAAACACACCACAGATGCAATCAATCAGATTCCAATCTCTCCACCTTGACCAAGACTAAGGATGATCTCAGGCGTGTTCGCATTGCCCACGTGCAGAGCCCACCAGGAAGTCGGCACTGCGCTAATCACAAGCAGTGAGACATTTCCCGATTTCATCAGCCGCGCATCAGGACAATGTCTCACTGCCTGTGATTAGCGCAGTGCCGACTTCCTGGCCGGTTCTGCACGTGGGCTGTGCGAGCTCGCCGGATCTCAACCTTATGCCGCGTACACACGATCGTAATTCTCGTCGGAAAAAACTCTGACGGTTTTTCCGACGGAATTCCGCTCAAGCTGTGTTGCCTACACACGATCACACCAAATTCCGACGGTCAATAACACAGCGGCATAAAACACGTTAGACAGCACTATAAAAAGGGAAGTTTAATGCTTCCGAGCATGCGTCAAATTGTTTCCGAGCATGCGTCGGAATTTTGCGTGTCGGAATTGCATACACACGATCGGAAAATCCGATAGAAAGGTTTTCCGTCGGAAAAATTAAAAACAGGTTCTCAATTCAAAGTCCGTCAGAAATTCCGACAGAAAAAGACCGCTGGGCATACACACGGTCGGAAAATCCGATGAAAAGCTCCCATCGGACTGTTTCCATCGGAAAAACCGACCGTGTATACGCCGCATTAGCCAAGACCAAAGAGCTGTCCAAGGATGTCAGGGACAAGATTGTAGACCTACACAAGGCTGGAATAGACTGCAAGACCATCACCAAGCAGCTTGGTGAGAGGGTAACAGTTGATGTGATTATTCGCAAATGGAAAAAACACAAAATAACAGTCAATGTCCCTCAGTCTGGGACTCCATGCAAGATCTCACCTCGTGGAGTTTCATTGATCATGAGAACGGTGAGGAATCAGCCCAGAACTACACGGGAGAATCTTGTCAATAACCTCAAGGCAGCTGGGACCACAGTCACCAAGAAAACAATTGGAACACACTACGCCGTGAAGGACTGAAATTCTCCAGTGCCCGCAAGGTCCCCCTGCTCAGGAAAGCACATGTACAGACCCGTCTGAAGTTTACTAACGAACATCTGAATGATTCAGAGGAGAACTGGGTGAAAGTGTTGTGATCAGATGACACCAAAATTGAGCACTTTGGCATCAACTCAACTCGCCGTGTTTGGAGGAGGAGGAGGAGGAGGAATGCTGCCTATGACCCCAAGAACACCATCAAACATGGAGGTGAAACATTATGCTTTGGGGGTGTTTTTTTTCTGCTATGGGGACAGGACAACTTCACTGCATCAAAGGGACGATGGCTGGGGCCATGTATCACCACATCTTGGGTGAGAATTACCTTGCCTTAGCCAGGGCATTGAAAATGGGTCATGGATGGGTATTCCAGCATGACAATGACCCAAAACACACGGCCAAGGCAACAAAGAAGTGGCTCAAGAAGAAGCACATTAAGGTCCTGGAGTGGCCTAGCCAGTCTCCAGACCCTAATCCCATAGAAATTATGTGGAGGGAGATGAAGGTTCAAGTGACCAAACGTCAGCCTCGAAATCTTAATGACTTGGAGAGGATCTGCAAAGAGGAGTGGGACAAAATCCCTGCTGAGATGTGTGCAAACCTGGTGGCCAACTACAAGAAACACCTGACCTCTGATTGCCAACAAGGGTTTTGCCACCAAGTACTAAGTCATGTTTTGAGAAGGGGTCAAATACTTATTTCACTCATTAAAATGGAAAATCAATTTATAACTTTTTTGAAATGCGTTTTTCTGGATATTTTTGTTGTTATTCTGTCTCTCACTGTTATAAAATAAACCTATCAATACATTTATAGACTGATGATTTCTTTGTCAGTGGGCAAACGTACAAAATCAGCAGGGGATCAAATACTTTTTTCCTTCACTGTATGAATAACATGTTTGTTATTAAAAAAATAAAATAAAATTGTCTTTATAAACCAAATGGCTCGCTAACAATATTATGTATATACGTCGGCAGAATGGCACGGCTGGGCACAATCACGTACCTGTACGTGGCCCTTTAAGTGCCGAGCCGTGGGTCGCGTGCGCGCCGTCGGCGGCGCACTCGCGACCCGGTCCTGAGCTCCGTGACCGCGGGACCAGCGGACCCGATCGCGGCTGGTGTCCCGCGATCGGGTCACAGAGCTGAAGAACGGGGAGGGGTCTGTGTAAACAAACCTCTCCCCGCGCTTCCTACACTGCCTGTCACTGATCGGCTGTTCCCCGTCATCGGGAAAGCCAATCAGTGACGTCAGACGTAAAGCCACGCCCCCCTACTGTAAAAAAAAAAAAAAAAAAAACACAACACGTCACACTTAGCCCCTCCCCCTAGTGGTTAACTCCTTCACTGCCAGTGTCATTTACATAGGAATCAGTGCATTTAAATAGCACTGATTTCTGTATAAATGACAATGGTCCCAAAAATGTGTCAAAAATGGCCGATGTGTCCGCCATAATGTCGCAGTCACAACAAAAATCGCTGATTGTCGCCATTACTAGTAAAAAAAATGCTATAAAAAAAATTTTTTTTACCAAAAATATGTAGAAGAATACGTATCGGCCTAAACTGAGGAAAAAAAAAAAAAGTTTTTTTATATATATTTTTTGGGGATATTAATTATAGCAAAAAGTAAAAAATATAGAATTTTTTTCAAAATTGTCGCTCTATTTTTGTTTATAGTGCAAAAAATAAAAACCGCCAATTCGATCAAATACCACCAAAAGAAAGCTCTATTTGTGGGAAAAAAAGGACGCCGATTTTGTTTGGGAGCCACGTCGCACGACCGCGCAATTGTCAGTTAAATCGACGCAGTGCCGAATCGCAAAAAGGGGCCTGGTCCTTTGGCTGCAAATTGGTCCGGGGCTGAAGTGGTTAAGAGATTCAATGGGAAGTTGGGACCATCTATAGGTAAAGGAGAAATACTCATTTAATAATTCAGCTCTGTGGAACACTGAAAATCAAGATTTAACAGCCCAATGCAATATATACAATATAAATATATCCAGGCTTTGGATTAGCTGTATTTTAAAGCAGGTCACAATGAGCCTGCAGCCATCAACTTTCATAGATTTCCTGTCATAGTTTAGCATAAGCTGCAGCAATCCACATTGGTGCTTCCTCTGTAACAATGCCGCTTTCTTAAGTTTCATGGATTCCCACACACATCTGTTCTGTCATAGGAAAATCCCCACTGCTGTCATTTGGGAAGCTATGCTTTGCTGGCTTTAAAGGACTGAGAACAGAAGATAATTCCTCATCACATTTTACTCCACTTGCAAAGCTTTAAAATGGAACGTGTTTTAAATAAATCATATGGTGCTATTTTCTGTGGACAGTTCGGCATTGGTTGGAAGGCGTGGAATGGTTACATTGGACCAACTGAGGTCAGTTACACCATTCATAACACAGTGGCTTAAAAGGAACACATTTTTCTTAAAATTCTCAAAAAAAATTATTTTTTAGATAATTTTGATCATCTGTATACAATATTTATCTAATGTACACTAGATTACCAAAACTATGAGAAAGGCTCTGGCGGAAACGCGTTAACATTATTGATCTAGCACTGCTGTTGGTGCCTAATAAAGAATTGTAAGAAGAAGCAATCATTGCCATTTTGATGTTAATGGGACACAACAAGCCTGAGCACCGATATTCAGCTCATTACTTGACAATTGTGCAGTAGACCTTGGGTGAGTCTTTGTCTACAAAAGTATTAGGACGCCTGCCTTTACACACACATGAACTTTAATGGCATCCCAGTCTTAGTCTGTAGGGTTCAATATTGAGTTGGCCCACCCTTTGCAGCTATAGTCTACGCTCAAATTCATTCCAAAGGTGTTCTATCGGGTTGAGGTCAGAACTCTGTGCAGGCCGGTCAAGTTCCTCCACCCCAAACTCAGTCATCCATCTCTTAAACCCTTCACTACCTGCCCATAGTCATATGACGCCCACAAGGTGGATCTCCCATCCTGGGTGGGCGTCATATGACGTCCTCCCATTCCCGGCCGCCTGGGGGGCGCACGCGCGCCCGCGGCGTCGCTCGGGACCCGGTGAGAGTGCCCGGCGGCCGCGATGTCCGCCGGGCACCCGCGATTGCCCGTTAAAACAACGGGACCGTGCAGGACCGTGGAGCTGTGTGTGTAAACACAGCTCCACGTCCTGTCAACGGAGAGGAGACCGATCATGTGATCCCAGTACGGAGGAACACATGATCGGTCTCCTCCTCTAGTGTTAACCCCTTCCTGCCAGTGTCATTTACACAGTAATCAGTGCAATTTAAATAGCACTGATCGCTGTATAAATGACAATGGTCCCAAAAATGTGTCAAAAATGTCCGAAGTGTCCGCCATAATGTCGCAGTCACGAAAAAAAAAAAATCGCTGATCGCCGCCATTACTAGTAAAAAAAAAAAAAATTAAAAAAATGCAATAAAACTATCCCCTATTTTGTAACGCTATAACTTTTGCGCAAACCAAACAATATACGCTTATTGCGATTTTTTTTCACCAAAAATATGTAGAAGAATACGTATCGGCCTAAACTGAGAAAAAAAAATTTTTTATTATAGCAAAAAGTAAAAATTTATTGTGTTTTTTTTTTTAAATTGTCGCTCTTCTTTTGTTTATAGCGCAAAAAATAAAAACCGCAGGGGCGATCAAATACCAAAAGAAAAGCTCTATTTGTGGGAAAAAGACTTAGTTAGACTTACCGGTGACGGTATTTCTAAGAGCCTTTCAGGACAACCCTGGAGAGAGCGCAGCTCCGCCCACTTTTCAGGAAACACATGCTTGACCTTTAAAACCCCTCCTCTTCCACCATGGCTTCAGTTATTGGGGACCTCCGGCATACTGGAAAACAAAGCACAGAGAACCACACAAAAAACCATGACAGATACTTGTATCCTTTTTATGCATTCAGAAACACAAGGGAGGGAACTAGGGGTTGTCCTGAAAGGCTCTTAGAAATACCGTCACCGGTAAGTCTAACTAAGTCTTTCTCAAATCGCCTTTCAGGACAACCCTGGAGAGGATAACCGAGAAGCTTACCTAGGGTGGGACTACTGCTTGCAGTACCTTCCTGCCAAAGGCCTGATCTGCAGCTGACAGCAAGTCCAGCCTGTAGTGCCGAAGGAAGGTCGAGTAGCTTGACCACGTGGCCGCCTTACAGATCTGATCTGGCGTAGCACCGGCCCTTTCAGCCCAAGATACTGCTGTTGCCCTTGTGGAGTGGGCAGCAATCCCTGCTGGGGGCACTTCCCCTTTGGCCTTGTAGGCCTCTGCAATAGCCCCCCTAAGCCACCTGCCCAAGGTGCTCTTCGAAGCTTTTTCCCCTTTGCGGGGTCCTGAGAAGATCACAAAGAGGGCATTAGACTTCCTGAACTCCTTAGTGACCAAAAGGAACTGCAGAAGACATCTCCTTACATCTAGCGTGTGGAACGCCTCCTCACCTGCGTTGGCAGGAGCTGTAGAGAAGGTAGGCAAAACAATTTGCTGGGAGCGATGAAACTTCGAGGAGACCTTGGGCAGGAAAGCTGGGTCTGTTTGAAGAACCACTCTGTCTGGGAAAATTCTAAGGAAAGGTTCCGTAACTGCTAGAGCTTGCAGCTCACTAATACGTCTTGCTGACGTAATAGCCACCAAAAAAATAGTTTTCAAGACTAAATCTTTTAAACAAGACCCCTGTAGGGGTTCAAAAGGTGCCTCCATAAGCCCCTGAAGGACAATGGATAAATCCCAACTAGGGAAAAAGGTAGGAGCCACTGGCCTATTTCGAGCCAGAGCTCTAAAAAATCTGGAAATTAAAGTCTCCCTGGACAGGGTTTTTTCAAAATAAACAGATAAAGCTGCTACCTGCGTTTTCAGGGTGCTAGCTGCTAATCCTTTTTCCATCCCCTCTTGGAGAAATTCCAGAACGGACACTACACTTTTGACCTGGAATCCCTTAGAGGTACAGTACGAATTAAATTTTTTCCAAACTTTAAAGTATATTGCCCTAGTCACCTCCTTTCTACTGGACAGGAGAGTCCTGACTACTCTATCGGACAGGCCTCTAGATTTTAGGAGGTCTTTTTCAGAAGCCAGGCCGTTAGCTGAAGTCTGCCTACTTCTGGGTGAACCACCGTTCCCTGCTACAGCAGGTCCTCCCTGACTGGCAACCTCCACGGAGGCTCCACTGCTAAGCCTAGGAGAGCCGAAAACCAGGGCCTTTTGGGCCAGTAGGGTGTGATCAGGATCATACCGATCCCCTCTTCCCTGAACTTCCTCAGTACCAACGGAATTAAAGGGAAGGGGGGAAAGGCATAGCACAGGTGGTAGTGCCATGGGTGAGCCAGGGCATCCAGACCCACGGCTCCGTCCTCCCTGTGCAGGGAAAAGAAACTGCGGACCTTGCAGTTCTGCCGATTGGCAAAAAGGTCTATTTGAGGAGACCCCCACACTTTGGTGATCATAAGAAAGACGTCTTGATTCAGAGCCCATTCTGCCTCCAACAGCCTTTTCCTGCTGAGCATGTCCGCGAAAAGGTTTAAGGAACCCTTCAGGTGGACTGCCGAGAGGGAGGCTACCCATGGTTCCGCCCAACTGAAAAGTTGCTCGGCTAGGACCATAAGAGCACTGCTCCTGGTTCCTCCCTGTCGCTGTACATAAGCCACCGCGGTCGTATTGTCCGAGAGGATCTGGACATGATGACCCCTCACTTCCTCTTGAAAAACTCGAAGGGCTAAGAGAATGGCCCTGAGCTCCCGCCAGTTTGACGATCTTCGCGACTCTGTTTTGGTCCAGGTCCCTTGTGTCGTCAAACCGTCCAGATGAGCCCCCCAACCCCAAGCACTCGCGTCTGTTGTGAGGCGCTTGTCTAACGGGAAGACCCACGGGAGACCTCTGGAAAGGTTGGTCGGACACCTCCACCACCATAGAGCCCTTTTTACTCTTACCGTGAGCCTGATTTGTTTCTCTAGAGAAACTTGATGCGACCAGGACTTCAGGATATTTGCCTGAAGAGGCCTGGCGTGAAACCGAGCCCAAGGTACTGCCGGTATTGCGGCTGTGAGAAGCCCCAGCACCTTCATGGCAGAACGAACTGAGATTGCACAGTTTGTTTGGACCTGCTTCACTGCCGCCTGGACCTTTTCCAGCTTTGCCTGCGGGAGAAAAACTCTCTGGAGGACTGAATTGATTACATAACCCAGGAAGGTTATTTCCTGACTTGGTACCAGGCTTGACTTCTCTAAGTTGAAGAGCCATCCCAGGCTTCTGAGGTGGATTTGAGCAACCTGCAAATTCACGGCTACCTGCTCCTTGGAGTCTGCAAAAAATAGAAGGTCGTCTAGATAGGGTACTACGGGGATACCTTTCAACCTCAGAGGCTCCAGGGCTTCCGCCAAAATCTTCGTGAAGATCCTGGGGGAGGATGAGAGTCCGAAGGGCAGAGCCCTGAATCGCAGGTGCCAAACGGACTCCCCCAGATTGACTGCCAGCCGCAAAAACTGCTGGGAGGTCTGGGCAATTGGAATGTGTAGGTAAGCATCCCTTAGATCTAGGGATGCCAGGAAACAATTCGGCATTAACAATTTCGTTATCGAGTGGATGGTGTCCATACGAAAATGTTTGTACCGGATCGATCGGTTTAGGATTTTTAGATTTAAGATCAACCGAAATTTTCCTGAGGGTTTTCTGACTAGAAAAATGTGGGAGTAAAACCCCTGCCCTTGTTGATGTTTTGGGACCTCGACAACCACCTCTTGCTGTATCAGATCCTGCAGGAGGTTCGTCATGGCAGAGGCCTTGTCTTGATCCCTTGGGAGGGTCGTGACATAGAACCTGTTCGGAGGAGGTTCTAGAAACTCTAGGTTGTAGCCCTGGGCGACAATACTCCTCACGAACGGGCTCGGAGTCATCCTGTTCCATTGCGGAAGGAAAGCTGACAGCCTTCCTCCTACTGGAACCAGACCGTCATTTGCTTTTGGGGGTATGGTCGGAGGGAGCTCTAAACAGGACTCCTCCCCTACCTCTACCCCTCTGGGGAGCCCAACGGCTTCTGTTATCTTCCCTACTTTTTTGGGGCTGCTGAACAGCACGAAAATTTTTCTTCGGTGCCTGTTTCTTCTTAGTAGGGAAGGCCTTCTTTTTATCAGCAGTTCTGTCCAAGATGGTTTCCAGCTCTGGCCCAAAAAGTAGGTCCCCAGAAAAGGGAAGGCCGTGTCACCCGACCATGTCTTTAGCCAGACAGCACGACGGGCTGAATTAACTAAAGCAGAAGACCTAGCTGCCAACTTGATAGACTCGGCAGAGGCGTCAGCCATGTATTTTACTGCCTTCAGGATCAATGGGAAAGATTCCAAGAGGTCTTTCCGAGATGTCCCTGCCTCAATATGGCTCTTTAGTTTCTCCACCCAGCATTCTAGGTTCCTCGCTACTACCGTGGAAGCCATGGCTGGTTTGAGGCTAGCTGCCGCTGAATCCCATGCCTTTTTAAAGGAGGCCATCAGCCCTCTTATCCATCGTGTCTTTGAGGACCCCCATGTCCTCAAATGCCAAATCAGTGCGGCGTGAGACCTGGGAGAAAGCGGCATCCACCCGCGGCTTTTTATTCCAAACCTCCGACTCTTTATCGTCGAATGGGAAGCGCCGTTTGAGGGTTTTGGAGAGGAAAGGACCTCTCTCAGGGTCCTTCCACTCCCTTTTGACTGTGTCTGATAGTACCCGATGGACCGGAAAAACCCTGGTTTTGGTGTCATCCAGGCCCTGATACATTCTGTCATGGACTGACAGTTGGACCTTTTCTTCCTGAATGTCTAAGGTGGTATATATACCTTTAAGTAGGTCATCTACTTCTTCTAGGGAAAGTTTGTACTTAGACCTACGGTCCTCATCCTCCTCTTCCCCCTCATCCTCTGAATCCCTGAGGGAAGGAAGAGTGTTTGTCCCCTCGTCCTCGGAATCCAGGATCTCCAACTGTCTGGAGGTGGATTGTC
The DNA here is from genome assembly GCA_028564925.1 of Lithobates sylvaticus. NCBI lineage: Eukaryota > Metazoa > Chordata > Amphibia > Anura > Ranidae > Lithobates > Lithobates sylvaticus. The sequence continues at coordinate 564,939,446 of CM053027.1, read as the reverse complement.
TAGGACTTAGTGGTGGCTGCTGGCTAGTGCTCTGTCCTGCTGGGTTCTGAGCCAACATGGTTTTTACAGAACTCAGGGAACTAGCAATCTCCTTAACAGAGGAGAAGAGGTCCCTGTACTGCTGGGAGGACTCTTCCTCCACCAGCTCCCTAATGCAAGCTTTGCAAAGGGCTTTTTGCCAAGATTCCCGCAATGGTACTTTGCACGAGGGGCATTTCTTCTGGCCTGGAGGGTTAGATCGTTTAGTTTTCCCCAAGACAGTCTCCTAAAAGAAAACCAAAAAAGGAATGTCTTACTGCTACTGCAGAGGGCCCACTAAAACAAACAGTGCTCACACCGACCACCAACAGGGAGAAGGACAACACCCCACTGTGACAAACAAAGGGGAAAAAAACACAGCCACCATAAACCCACAGGTCTGAGTGACAGTAACCTCAGAGACCTGAAGGGGCAGGCTCCCTTGAGGGAGGGAAATACAGTTCACAAGGAAAAAAACATAAGCCCATAAGGGTAAGAATCAAGAGCACCGTTGTGCCCCTCTTACCTGGGCTTGACCGGTGCTCGTGGTGCCTGCCTCCACCGACGCTGACGATCTCTCTTCCATCATGCAGAGAGCGCAGCGGGGACTGAATCTGACACAGCTGATTTTAAAACTCCCGGGCGTTGCGTCATTACGCTGGCCGGAAGCTTGCACACGGTCTATGGACCCGCCCCCTAGCCCCTGCGTTGTCAGGCGACCGGAACCACTCGTCGCCCCGCCCAAACAGGAAGCCACGTCACTGGCCGCCGCGTCATCCGCCCTCCAGAGGGGACCCGGAAGCCAACTCAGCGCCAGCGCGCGAGATTCAAACTCGGGCTCCCGGGTCCAAGACGCCTCGACCTCCTGCTCGGCCATGCTCCCCTAAGCTGGACAAGGCTGGGGGCTCCGGAACACCCTCCGAACGTACCAGGAAGGTGCTGGGATGGTCGTTTTGCCGCGAATCGCACCTCACCGAGGTAAGGCCTTTCAGCTCCCCCTGGAGAGATCGCAGCCCTGCTGGTTCCCACAAGTGCTTCCACAGGAGGAGGAAACACAAATAACTGAAGCCATGGTGGAAGAGGAGGGGTTTTAAAGGTCAAGCATGTGTTTCCTGAAAAGTGGGCGGAGCTGCGCTCTCTCCAGGGTTGTCCTGAAAGGCGATTTTGAGTGCCTGACCTCACAAATGTGCTTCTGGAAGAATGGTCAAACATTCCCATAGATACTCCTAAACCTTGTGGACAGCCTTCCCAGAAGAGTTGAAGCTGTTCTAGCTGCAAAGGGTGGTCCAACTCAATATTGAACCTTACGGACTAAGACTGGGATGCCATTAAAGTTCATGTTTGTGTAAAGACAGGCCCCCCAACACTTTTGGTAATAAAATGTACATTTATGACACTCAAATTACAAAGCATGCCTGTTTATTTAAAAAAAAGAATGGCCACCAGCATTGGCATTAAATGGCAGATTCATGTCCGTGTAAAGGAAGGTGTGCCAATACTTTTGGCAATATAGTGTACAGTGTGTGTATGTATATATATATATATATTTATTTATTTATTTATTTATATAAAATAAGGTCCTGTGTGTTGCAAGTCCTCCTCAATCAGCTAATAATAAAAAAAACTTCTATAAACGCACAAAAGGTTAAAAATGTCCGACAATAGTAAAAACAGCTAAGAAATAATAATAGTAAAACTATACAAGACATTAGCAGTAGTCTATCTTTGAATATATACAATTCATTTGTTCCGGCCTGTATCCTTTGTGCTGCGGATGCCTTCTTATTTTTATCTAACACTTTTAGTACTGGCGTTTGGCATAATTTAGATATAAAAGCCATTCCTAAAATGCCCACTTTCTAGTGCAGGATAGAGGTCAGGAAATTCTCTTTGAAGACCTGCCATGTTCTGAATAGGTTAGGAAAACCGTATAAATAGAGGAGTAAGGCTGAGAGCTTTCCTAATTGATACCCCCCTGCTGCTTTCAGTGGTTGTGCAAGCCCAAATCTGAGAAACCAACAGAGAGAATAGATTTTTTCCTCCTCCTATCAAACGGCGAGGCTTCTTCTTTTTCTAGTTTCCCGTGGCTCAGCAGAGCAGATCTGTGTCGGGTTTTATCTTTTCTTCTCTGTGTGTGCTCGAGCGACTCTGTTAGACCAAACTCTGATATTAGAGCTGAAGAGATGCTATGAAACGCAGGGCCTTCTGGTGATGAATATATTTGCCGGTGAGATTAGACAGCCTCCTCTTACCCTTTGGCCCTTACTTATTAAAGATGAGATTCGAGCAAACGGTTAAAGCGGAACTTCAGTCATTTTTTCATCTTTCCATCTATTAAATCTTCTGCCCTTGTTGTTTTAACTTTGTATAGTAAAACACTTTTTTTTCTGCCAGTAAATATCTTATACAGTCCACTTCCTGTTTCTTGTCTGGTCATTAGCCTAGGCTTGTGACAGCATGCACAGCTCTCACTCTCCTGAGAGATTTCCAGGAAGGGAGGGGGGATGAGACATGAGGGCCAATGAGAGTTGCAGAGCTAGAGGTGTGCCTCTGTGTGTCTGTGTAAATCCAGGAAGTGAACAGGCAGCAGCTTCAGCTGCCCACAGTAAAAATGGATGCAGTCAGACTCAGTGGATGAAGATTTCTTCAGCATATTTGGCAAGTACAGAATCGCAGTATATATAAAATAATATTCAAAGTGGTTGGAGGGAAGCTTCAGAATGGCAAATGGCAGAATGGTTTTCATTACCAATTATGTAAGCAGACTGCAGTTCCTCTTTAAGCATACAGTTGAAATACATACCGTATTTATCGGTGTATAACACGCACTTTTTCCCCCTTAAAATCAGGGGAAAATCGTGGATTATACGACGATCTCCGCCAATCCCCCGCTGATTGAGAGGAAACGAGCGAGCAGAGCCGAGATACACAAAGCCAAAGTACACTCGGCTCCTCTCGCATTCCCACCCACCTCCACTGATTGCGAGAGGAGCGAGCGCCGCTGACATACAGAAAGCCGAATGTACTTCAGCTAGTCTCGGCTCCTCACGCAGTCCCGCCCCTGACTGTGAGCAGAGCCGAGTCTAGCCAAAGTACACTCGGCTTTCTGCATGTCAGCAGTGCTCGCTTCTCTCACAATCAGTGGAGGTGGGCGAAACTGTGAGCAGAGCCGAGTAAAGCTGAAGTACACTTGGCTTTCTGTATCTCGGCTCCTCTCTGCTCACAGTCAGCGGAAATCTGCGCCAAATTTAAATCAGGGCAAGGCTGCAAAGGCACTGGGCAAGGCTGCAAAGGCACTGGGCAAGGCTGCAAAGGCACTGGGCAAGGCTGAAGATGGACACTGGGCAAGGCTGAAGATGGACACTGGGCAAGGCTACAATGATGGGCAAGGCTACAATGATGGGCAAGGCTACAATGATGGGCAAGGCTGCAGATGGACAAGGCTGCAGATGGACAAGGCTGCAGATGGACAAGGCTGCAGATGGACAAGGCTGCAGATGGACAAGGCTGCAGATGGACAAGGCTGCAGATGGACACTGATAAGGCTGCATTGATGGGCATTTATATGTAAGTTTTTTTCCTTAAAATTCCCTCCTAAACTTGGGGTGCGTGTTATACGCCGGCACGTGTTATACGCCGGTAAAAACGGTATATATGATCTTCTATATGTGCTTAATTTTTTATAATTCTCTTACGCCAGTCTCATGATTCACAGACCTCTCCAACACTGCATATCCAGGGTGGTGACCTTACCATTTCGTGTCTCATCTTTGCAATTTCTTACTTTCAATAGATTTTTTTTTTCAAATCAAAATGTAGGCAAGACAGAACGTCGGCACGACATAAGGAAAGATGTGCAACATCATTAACAGGTGTGAATAAAACATGGTATCAGCAACAAGGCCCCAGCTCATGTTTCGGGGGGCCACAAAGGGTTGACTGGTAGAGTAAGTAGTCCTTACTCCTGGCTAATCAGTAAGAATGGGAGGTAGGAACACTGGCTAAGGGAACCATTGGTCTAGGGGGTCATACCACCTTTGCAATTTTTTATGTCACCAACCTGCTCATTGTAAAGTGACTAGACATCACACAACTGATTCACTACCCAATGAGCATACAGGGGAACTACCTAGAAGCTGTAATGCATCATGGCAGAAAGGTGTAGATGAACCACTTAAAGACCAGGCCTTTTCAGCACTTTTAATTTAAAAGTAAAAAATCTATATTTGTTTGCTAGAAAATGACTTAGAACCCCCAAACATTATATCTTTTTTTTAGCAGAGACCTTAGAGAATAAAATGGCGATCGTTGCCCGCATCGGAAAAATTTAGACTAATGCAAATACGTAACTTCTTGCTATCTATGTGGAAAGCTGGTCAAGACGTTACAAGAGTCACACCCTATGAAAAATGGTGCCCGAAATCAGAGGGGGGGCATAGCTTTGATATACAACTGGCAGAGACTTCAGGTAAACCCTTGTATGCTTTACACAAAACAAAAAGATGACAAGTCCACTGATAACTCCTCTATCATAAATGTGAATAAATGCGGACCCGATGCCATTTACCCATAGAGGGTGTTGCTGCTGTAGCCAAACATGAATCAAAGAAAAAGTGGAGGAACCCTCAGATGAGGGAACCTCAAAGAGAAAAGCGGCTACCGAGGCTGCAAAAGGCAATTCTGGAGTCAAATGATAAAATACAAAAGTTTATTTTAAATTAAACATAAAATCATGGCACAAATGCCTGGGAATCAATTATTCTCTGCACTGGTTATAGCTTGTTAAGTCCCACACTTCCGCTCTTCCAGTACCAGATGGATGGGGGATCGTGTATGTGGTGTCACATGACAATAGTGACGTCACTATGGTCAATACGCCGCCTGTGCTGTAGCAGCACAGGATTTGTTTTGTCAGGTTTCTGTATTTGTTTGTATGTCCATTGTCAGGTATCACATTGCCATTCAGTAGTGTGGGACTTAACAAGCTATAACCAGTGCAGAGAATAATTGATTCCCAGGCATTTGTGCCATGATTTTATGTTTAATTTAAAATAAACTTTTGTATTATATTTTATCATTTGACTCCAGAATTGCCTTTTGCACCCTCTGTAGCCGCTTTTCTCTTTGAGGTTCCCTCATCTGAGGGTTCCTCTACTTTTTCTTTGCCTCGTATGCTTTAGTATGGGAACAAGAATTGAATATAGAGTGGGACAGGGAAACCTGGTATCATCACTTCTCTCGTATTGTTAATGTTTCGCTAGTAGAGGCTAGTGTCAAACTTCTGACCCGCTGGTATTTGGTCCCCTATCGCCTAGCTCAAATCTTCCCAGGAGCTTCCCCCCTGTGTTTTAGGAGATGTGGCCACTGGGGTGATCTAATCCATATATGGTGGAACTGTCCTCGTATAAGGGGTTTCTAGAATAGGATTTTCTCTTTGCTGCGGAAGGTCACGGGCTTCGCTGTCCCCAAATCTCTGATTATTGCCTTACTCAACGAAAAAATTAAAAAGATACCCGTGAACGCTCAGAAATTGATCTACTTTATTTTACTGGGGGCAAAGATTACCATAGCACGGGCCTGGAAGCAGACATCTGTGTCCTTCATAGCAGCGAAGAGGAAAATATCTTGGATTCTGACCCAAGAAAAAGCAATTTGTATTATTCAAGACAATGTTAAGAGATTTGACGTGATCTGGGCACCCTGGACTGAATGTCCGCTCCTCATCCTAACTGACCAGGATTTCTTCCTCCCCGCTCGGTGTCTACGCAGTCCGCTATATTTCTCTCTTCTCTTCTATTCTCCCCTTCCCTCTTTTGCTTTTCTCTTGCCCCCCTTTGCTAGCCCTTAATTTGTTCCTTTGTCCTGTTTCATGCCATAGCGTGGTTGACAACACTGTTCTACTTGTTTTTTTTTACGTATTCTCAAGATTCTTAATAGTATATAGGGGAGCATAATCAGTATATGTTAGCAAACTTTGGAGTGGGAGGTCGTATGCTAGGGAAACCTTCCCAGGCCACCCACTACTGAAATTATCGTTTGGGAGCTCAACCTGGGGGGCATAGGAAGCCTGCACTCCCCAATCTACTCTAGTAATTTTCCAAAGGTTAAAAAAATTTGGTAGGGTTCAGGTGATTATAAACCGATCTTTGGGAAAAGTCCTATGTGCATGTTATAACATATCTCTTGCTTCATCTATCAGTAATGCATAAAATTGTTACCAGGCGAATAACCCTCCCTACCTACTCAGCCTGACTTCCTCCCCAATCTCCCAATCCCCCCCCCCCCCCATATGTTTGCTCAATTCATAATTTGTTGTCTGCTGTTGTCAACTTTATACTTGAACCTTTTATATGAACCCTGTTACTGTATAATTCTTGAATAAAAATATTGAAAGAAAATGGCGATCGTTGGGGAGGGAACGGCATGTCCGGCCAGCTCCATGGATGGTTGCCTTCTGCTGAAGCTCCTCCACATCCAGCTACACAAGCAGCTCCAGCCCGACAAATCGGGGCGACATCCGACCAATCCAGCATGGCACATTCTGCTGAACATGTGGGCTACATGCTCCGGTAGCGAAAGGCACCCAGTCAGCCAAAAAAGCTGACAGACTTCTACCTGGCCCGCAGCCCGGCGATGATCCAAGATGGTGTCAACGGCAAATGCTGAAAATAGCTGACCTGGAAGACCAGCCTAGAAGGAATAATATCAAATTCCATAGCATACCAGAATCGGTCACACCGACACTCTGGTTCCATAGCTTCAAAATCTTATATCTTCTGGCAAGGTTTGTAGTTTAAAGAGCCAACTTCCCTAAACAACGAAACTTGCTAGAAGATATAAATTAGGAAAAAATCTTAGGAACAAAGAACACGGAGGAGAGATGGGTTTGCTTTAAGAGCATATTAAATAATGGCATTAGCCAGTGCATCCCTTTGGCAAATACATTTAAAAAAGCAAACAGAAGTCCTGAATGGCTTAACACCAATGTAAAAATGCATATAAACGCAAAGGAGAAGGCCTTCAAAAAATACAAGGCTGAAGGATCATCATTAGCATTCAGACTTTACAAAGAATGCAACAAGAAATGTAAGGGTGCAATTAGAGCGGCTAACACAGAACATGAAATACACATATGGGAGGAGAGCAATTCTTTATGTATATAAACAGTAAAAGAGGGAGGACAGACCATATTGGCCCCATAAAGAATGAGGAAGGGAATCTGGCTACAAAGGACAGTGATATTGCAAAGGTATTGAATTTATTATTCTCAGTCTTTACAAGGGAATCGGGGGCTTCAGTAACCAAAACGGCAGTGTTTATCCTCATGACACATCACAGGAAGCACCCTCATGGCTAACAGTAGACAGAATTAGAAATAGACTTGAAAAACTTAACAATAAGTCACCGGGACCAGATGGCTTGCACCCGAGAGTCCTTAGGGAACTCAGTCAAGTAATTGCCAGACCATTGTTCCTAATTTTTACTCACAGTCTACTGACTGGAATGGTACCAGCTGATTGGAGAAAAGACAATGTAGCACCAATATTTAAAAAAGGGCCAAAATACATCCCTGGGAATTACAGACCTGTTAGCCTAACATCAATAGTATGCAAGCTCTTGGAGGGGATGACAAGGGACTATATACAAGATTTTAGTAATGAAAACGGTATCATTAGCAGCAATCAGCATGGATTCATGATGAATCGTTCTTGCCAAACCAATCTATTAAGCTTCTATGAGGAGGTGAGCTGCCATCTAGATAAAGGAAGGCCCGTAGACGTGGGGTATCTGAATTTTGCAAAAGCATTTGATACAGTTCTCCATAAACGTTTACTGTACAAAGTAAGGTCAGTTGGCATGGACCATAGGGTGAGTACATGGATTGAAAACTGGCTACAAGGGCAAGTTCAGAGGGTAGTGATAAATGGGGAGTACTCAGAATGGTGGAAAGTGGGGCCCCCCAGGGTTCTGTCCTGGGACCAATCCTATTTATTTTATTCATAAACGACCTGGAGGATGGGGTGAACAGCTCAATCTCTGAATTTGCAGACAATACTAAGCTAAGCAGGGCAATAACTTCTCTGCAGTATGTGGAAACCTTGCAAGTAGATATAAACAAATTAATGGGGTGGGCAACTACATGGAAAATTAGGTTTAATGTGGAGAAATGTAAAATAATGCATTTGGGTGGCGTGGAGAACCACTGTGGGAAGGATGGAAAAGGACCTGGGGGTCCGAGTAGATGATAGGCTCAGCAATGGCATGCAATGCCAAGCTGCTGCTGACAGAGCAAACAGAATATTGGCATGCAATAAAAAGGGGATCATCTCCAGAGATAAAGCGGTAGGTAATTCTCCCACTCTACAAGACTCTGGTCTGGCCTCACCTGGAGTATACTGTCCAAGGGGAGATCAGTGACATACAGACGGAGAGGAGGAGGGAGGAGAGGATGATGTTATTGGTGCAATTGCGATTCAGCCTCTCTGCATCGATGCAGAATCGTTTATGGCTGAATCGCGATTCATCATTTATTTTCACCCCTAATATGTATATACAGTATCTCCCAAAAGTGAGTACATCCCTCACATTTTTGTGAAAATTGTAATTTTACCTTTTCATGTGACAACACTGAAGAAATTACACTTTGCTATAATGTAAAGTAGTGAGTGTACAGCTTGTATAACAGTGTAAATTTGCTGTCCCTCTCAAAATAACTCAACACACAGCTATTAATGTCAAACCGCTGGCAACAGAAGTGAGTACACCCCTAAGTGAAAATGTCCAAATTGAGCCCAATTAGCCATTTTCCCTCCCCGGTGTCATGTGACTCAATAGCGTTACAAGGTCTCAGGTGTGAATGGGGAGCAGGTGTGTTAAATTTGGTGTTATCGCTCTCACTCTCTCATACTAGAAGTTCAACATGGCACCTCATGGCAAAAAACGCTGAGGGTCTGAAAAAAACAATTGTTGCTCTACATAAAGATGGCCTAGGCTATAAGAAGATTGCCAAGACCCTGAAACCGGAGCTGCAGCACAGTGACCAAGACCATATAGCGAATAGGGATCGCCATGGTCGACCAAAGAAGTTGAGTACATGTGCTCAGCATCATATCAATAAAAAATAGTCCATATAGTACTTTAACACTAAAGTGCATAGTGACAGATGGAAAAAAAAAGCTCAGCATCATATCCAGAGGTTGTCTTTGGGAAATAGATGTATGAGTGCTGCCAGCATTGCTGCAGAGGTTGAAGGGGTCAGCCTGTCAGTGCTCAGACCATACGCCGCACACTGCATCAAATTGGTCTGCATTGCTGTCTTCCCAGAGGGAAGCCTCTTCTAAAGATGATGCACAGGAAAGCCCGCAAACAGTTTGCTGAAGACAAGCAGACTAAGGACATGGGATTACTGGAACCATGTCTTGTGGTCTATATGAGACCAAGATAAACGTATTTGGTTCAGATGGTGTCAAGCGTGTGTGGTGTCAACCAGGAGTACAAAGACAAGTGTGTATTGCCTACAGTCAAGCATGGTGGTGGGAGTGTCATGGTCTGGGGCTGCATGAGTGCTGCCGGTACTGGGGAGCTAGAGTTCATTGAGGGAACCATGAATGTCAACTTGTACTGTGACATACTGAAGCAGAGCATGGTCCCCCTCCCTTCGGAGACCGGGCAACAGGGCAGTATTCCAACATGATAATGACAACAAACCTCCAAGATGATCACTGCCTTGCTAAAGAAGCGGAGGGTAAAGGTGATGGACTGGTCAAGCATGTCTCCAGACCTAAATCCTATTGAGCATCTGTGGAATAATTTTCAAATGGAAGGAGGAGGAGCATAAGGTCTCCAACATCCACCAGCCCAGTGATGTCGTCATGGAGGAGTAGAAGAGGACTCCAGTGGCAACCTGTGAAGTTCTGGTGAGCTCCATGCCAGAGAGGGTTAAGGCAGTGCTGGAAAATAATGGTGGCCACACAAAATATTGACACTTTGGGCCCAATTTGGACATTTTCAGTGTTGTCACATGAAAAGATATAATAAAATATTTACAAAAATGTGAGGGGTGTACTCACACTTTTGTGAGATACTGTACATTTTTTTTTTTTTTTTTTTTAATACTGCCTCTCTTAGGTTACTACATAGTTTTCAGTGCTTCATTAAAGGTTAACCCCTTTTTTTATGGTAAAGAACACCACCACAACACAAAGGAGGTGTTGTAAATGTGGTCTGAGCTGTGCATGCGTGGCTCAGATTACATTACCGCTGACAGGCTGGGAAAGGCATTTATGATAGAATATACCACTAGTGTATCTTCTGTTATAAAAGCCCTGGTTTAAAAAAAAATTACTTTAATACTGCTTTGAGTTTCTGGGTCTCTACTGGCAAAATCTCTGCGCTTGAGTTCAAAGGTGTGCACTCCTGTTAAGGCCAACATGAGGGATTCTCAATGTCTATGATGGATTTTTTATTCTATAGTATGGAGAATGCAATAGGAAGTAAGAAATACTGAAAAGTTCCAGGTGGACTGAAACAGATTTGGGAATTTGTAGGGAGGTCTCGTCGTCTCAGCTCACTGGGCTCCACTTATAACTAAAGTATAACTTTTGTATGAGATTATCCTAGAAAAGCAGAATTCTCTGTCTATACGTCTATTCATACCCTACAAATAATAACAGAGGTCACCTTTCCCTACAGCAACAAGACTCGTTTGAAATCAGAAGCTCCCACCTCGATGATGACAACAGCAATCATGTTATCGCCATACAGATGTATTGGTCCTGGTTCAGCTTCACCACTTAAGAATAATGAGACCTTACTGTGCTGAACACTTAATACTAGAGGTAGCTGGTACCTCCATTTCACTTTTAAGGGTGATCCTAGGAGGACACCAGAACGTCCTATGAAGAAACATTATTGTGTATTACTGAATCATAAAAGGTTTACCTTGGAGATGGTGGTGAGTCCGGCAGGCTCTTGTCCTTGTCAGTAGATTCTCTTGGTTCGGTTGTTTGGTTGATTTCATCGTCTGCCACCTTAGATTGTTTTTTTTCCTCCCTGTGGCTTTCTACTCTCCTTTTCCACAATGACTGAGTCTCATCTGCTTCAGGTTTTAGGAAGACAGCCTTATTTTTCTGTGGCTTTAATCCAGTAGCAAATGACAGATCATCTTCAGATGGTTTTAGGAACGCATTTTTGAGTTTAGAAGAACTACTGTTTGGGACAGCAGCCTCTTCCACACGTTTGGTCAGATATTCTCTACGTTCAGCTCCACCTCTGTCGCCCTTCGAGTCTCTCTCTTCTTTCTTTGTTTTGTCCGAATGATGTGCTCGGTCATCCCTATGGGAATATCTGTCACGGGATCCCTCATATTTATCTCGACGTCTCTCATAGTCTGCAGAACGATCTGGTCTTGCTGACCTTTGAGACTCATAGTCACGATGGCTAGGTTTTCTCCACCTTTCCCATCGGTCGTCTTGCTCTCCTTTAGAATTCCGTGATGCAATGTTTTCTGCAGCTTCCATTTTACTTTGGAAGATTTCCATAGACTGTTCAGAAACAAAACGATAAACACTGTTCATAATTTAATGATGATACATGTCATTTACATACGTGACAAAAGATAAATACTCATTGGGTGTAGAAGCTGTGACAAACCTTAAAACAAACTGGTCCTAGTTTTATAGAACATGTATGAATAGAGAACTTCAAAGTTACTTTACAAAGGTGATTCTCTAGGTCTCCGAGACTCAGTTCACACTAGTGTGACCTGTCATGCGACTTGCGACAGATAAAGGTGCATGACAAGTCAAAATTATTTATTTCAATGGCACCTATTCCAAAGTTGCAGTGTCTTTAAAAAAGATCCCTGCTCTACTTTGATGCGACTTTCTTGCAGTTTGAATGCTATAGAGTGTATTAAGTCGCATGCAAATTCCCACTGCAAAGTCACACTAGTCTTAAATGTATGTCAAAGCAAATAACATTTAAAAAACATATGCAATATGTCATACACAATATATGAATACATGCACATGTAATCTTGTCCATGTTGTGGACTGACAACAAAGAACATTTTTGTGGATGTTCCTACTCGGTGTTTATTGCAACTTAACCATTTGCACTTTCAGATCTCTACCAAATAAAGACTAATTATTCTGTAGTCCATGATAAGAATTAGGAGGACTGAACAGCGTCTTTGAGATAACACAGAAAGTGTGAAGGGACACTGGGCAGCTCTGAAATTCTGACATGGTCAATAAGATTTTTTGCACCTATCAAACAGATATAGCAGAAAACTTCCACTGGTATAATTAAAGCAGTATTAAAGTCGTAGTAAACTCCTCTGTTTAAGTTGTACCTACAGGTAAGCCTTTAATAAGGTGGATGGAGAGGGTCTCACAGCCCCCTGGTCTGTGCCGCCCATGGAGGAGGTGTCCTCCTTCTCCTCTCTCCTCCTCCTCCTCCTCCCTGGCAGCAACCGCAAGACACCCTGGTTGAAAAAGTCTGGTCTATTATAACAAAGTCATGAAAATGTGAATATTTCACAGCAGCATTCTCACCCCATATCTTTCAGAAACAACATCTTCCAGGCTCCGCTTTTCCCTTTCTGCCTGTTCCTTCATCCTCTGCAGGGACTTTTTTAACCAGCTCAAACCGCCATCTTCAACATGCTGAACTGAAGAGCAAATTAAATGTCACATTAAAAAAGAAGAAATATATATATATATATATATATATATATATATATAATATATATATATATATATATATATCTAGTAAAAAAAGTATATTCATTTGTATAATGGGGATTCTGTGCACCTAGACAAATTTCAAATAAAGCATCCAAGGTCCTTCAATTCCCAGGGTGCTCTGCTTAGCAAATTGTGCGATACCCTCACCCATTGGGCTTCACTACTGGCCAGTAAGACCATCCATCGCAGGAGAAATGCAGGAAGTGGTAGGGTATGGAGATGGGCTTCTGCATTGTTGCTAAAATAAACTTTGTTGGTAAATTAAAAAACGAAAAAAAAGTGCATCGTGCAAAGAAAAGAACTAAAATGCCACACTGAAAATCCTCTCTTTGTTTTATTTTTAAGGCAACCAATAAATGAATACACTATATAAAAATTACTCCATTCTTTATTTTTATTAAAAGTATTAAATATTCAAAAAGTAATATAAAAATTATATTTTTTTTTTTTTTTTTATATATATATATATATATATATATATATATATATATATGTATATGTATATATATATATATATATATATATATATATATATATATATATATATATATATATATATATATATATATATATATATATATATATATATATATATATATATTATATATATATATATTTTATATATATATATGGTATATATTTTAATGACAATCATTTCACATATCAAAATGAACCATATATAACATAATAGTATGTCTGAACACAGAAAGTGGTATTCCCCAGCTACTTGCTGTTCATTCCCACCACTATGTAACACATTTCACATTTGATGGTTCCAAGAGTTAGGGATAACCAACACGTTTCAAAAAACAGTACAAATGATTTCTTCTTCTTCAGGGATTTTATACCACTCTGCAACATATAACAACCTTATTTAGAATCAATACATTATTTCCATATAAGCAAAGTTAATTATATGCATTCAACAGCACTTTCATAATATGTGATCTGTTTTAGTTAGAGCGTTCTCTCATAGTTCGATATGTACAAGGAAACACTGTGGTCTATAAGCATGGCACATAAGGACCGCTGGACCCTGTTCACAGATTAAGATCACAGAAACCAGACATGACGCAACAGCACGTGACGTTATTATGACATGCATGAACAATATATATATATTGTGACGCCAGAGAACTTCATTATATAGAGAGGGTAAAAAGGGGAAGGGGTATGCCTATATATCAAGAAAAATGTACAAGTGAATGTGAGAGATGACATCACTAAGGGAGCTATGGAGGAGGTGGAATCCTTATGGGTAGAGCTCCAAAGGGATGAAGCTAAGGGGAAAATAACACTGGGAGTATGCTATAGGCCCCTAACCTGAGGGAGGAAGAGGAGACAGATCTCCTATCACAAGTTGGATTAGCAGCAAAGATGGGAAGTGTTATCATAATGGGGGATTTTAAATATCCAGACATAGACTGGGCGGAGGGAACCATGCATTCGTCTAAGGCTCGCCATTTCCTAAATGTCTTGCAGGACAATTACATGGTTCAGATGGTAGACGCACCAACTAGAAATAAAGCGTTACTGGATCTACTGATTACCAACAATACAGACCTGATCACAGATGTGGAAATACGTGGCAATTTAGGAAACATCGATCACAGGTCAATTGGCTTCAGTATAAATCACACAAATAGTAAACATAAGGGGAATACAAAGACACTGAATTTCAAAAGAGCCAACCTCCCTAAACTACGAGCCTTGCTAGAAGGCATGAATTGGGATAAAATCTTAGGAACAAAGAACACGGAGGAGAGATGGGTTTGCTTTAAGAGCATATTACATAAGGGCATTAGCCAATGCATCCCATTGGGTAATAAATTTAAAAGAGCAAAGTCTTGGATGGCTTAACTCCAATGTAAAAATGCATATAAAAGCAAAGGAGAAGGCCTTCAAAAAATACAAGGTTGAGGGATCATCATCAGCATTCAGACTTTATAAAGAATGCAACAAGAAATGAAAGGGTGCAATTAGGGCAGCTAAGATAGAACACAAAAGACACATAGCGGAGGAGAGCAAAGAAAACCTGTAAACAGTAAAAAAGGGAGGACAGACTATATTGGCCCCATAAAGAATGAGGAAGGACACCTGGTTACAAAGGATGGGGAGATGGCGAAGGTATTGGCGAAGGTATTGAATTTATTATTTTCCTCAGTCTTCACGAGGGAACCGGGAGGCTTCAGTAACCAAAACTGCAGTGTTTATCCTTATGACACATCACAGGAAGCACCTCCATGGTTAACAGAGGACAGAATTAAACTTAGACTTGGGAAACTTAACATTAATAAATTAACAGGACCAGATGGCTTGCATCTGAGGGTACTTCGGGAACTCAGTCAAGTAATTACCAGACCATTGTTCCTAATTTTTACTGACAGTCTACTGACTGGAATGGTACCAGGTGAGTGGAGAAAAGCCAATTCAGCACCAACATTTAAAAAGGGCCCAAAATACATCCGTGGGAATTACAGACCAGTTAGCCTAACATCAATAGTATAAGCTATTGGAGGGGATGATATGGGACTAGATACAATATTTTAGTAATGAGAACGGTATCATTAGCAGTAATCAGCATGGCTTCATGAAGAATTGTTCTTGCCAAACCAATCTATTAATCTTCTATGAGGAGGTGAGTTGCCATCAAGATAAAGAAAGGCCCGTAGATGTGGTGTATCTGGATTTTGCAAAAACATTTGACACAGTTCCCCATAAACATTGTGTATTATGTACAAAATAAGGTTCGTTGGCATGGACCATAGGGCGAGTACATGGATTGAAACCTGGCAACAAGGGCGAGTTCAGAGGGTAGTGATAAATGGGGAGTACTCAGAATGGTCAGAGGTGGGTAGTGGGGTCCCCCAGGGTTCTGTGCTGGGACCAATCCTATTAATTTTGTTCATAAACGACCTGGAGGATGGGGTAAACAGTTCAATCTCTGTATTTGCGGGCGATACTAAGCTAAGCAGGGCAATAACTTCTCTGAAGGATGTGGAAAGCTTGCAAAAAGATCTGAACAAATTAATGGGGTGGGCAACTACATGGCAAGTTATGTTTAAAGTGATTGTAAGGGTTGTTTTTTTTTTGTTTTTTTTTTAAATAACAAACATATCATACTTACCTCCAATGTGCAGCTCGTTTTGCACAGAGTGGCCCCGATCCTCGTCTTCTGGGGCCCCTCAGTGGCTCTCTCTCTCCCCACAGCAGATGACCAGATGACCCCCCTAGGAAAAATGCCCTCCCGAGGGGGTTACCTTGCAGGCACGCTCCCGAGTCCAGCATTCGGTGTCCATAGCTGCAGAATGTAGGACTTGGCCCCGCCCCTTCATTGGATTTGATTGACAGCAGCGGGAGCCAATGGCTGCGCTACTACATAGGATGCATTAAGGTGAAAAATACACAAAGGTTTACAACCCCTTTATTGTGGAAAAATGTAATTTGGGTGGCAAAAATATGAATGCAATCTATACACTGGCGGGAGAACCAATGAGGAAATTTAGGATGGAAAAGGACCTGGGGGTCCTAGAAGATGATAGGCTCAGCAATGGCCTGCAATGCCAAGCTGCTCATAACAAAGCAAATAGAATATTGGCATGCATTAAAAAGGGGACCAACTTCAGAGATAAAGCAATAATTCTCCCGCTCTACAAGACTCTGGTGCGGTCGCACCTAGAGTATGCTGTCCAGTTCTGGGCACCAGTCCTCAGGAAGGATGTACTAGAAATGGAGCAAGTACAAAGAAGGGCAACAAAGCTAATAAAGGGTCTGGAGGATATAAGTTATGAGGAAAGGTTGCAAGCACTGAACTTATTCTCTCTGGAGAAGAGACGCTTGAGAGGGGATATGATTTCAATTTATAAATACCGTAATGGGGACCCCACAATAGGGATAAAACTTTTTTGCAGAAGGGAGTTTAACAAGATACGTGGCCACTCATTAAAAGAAGAAGAGAGGTTTAACCTTAAACTACTTAGAGGCAGGGCCGGATTAACATAGGGGCTATTGGAGCTGCAGCTCCAGACCCCTTTCTCAAGATAGGCCCATTTGCCCCAAAAAAAAGATCGACTTCGAAGGTTGTAGCTCGGCGATCAGGAGTCATAGAGACATTTGGGGGGTAGGTAGCTAAAGACCTACTCCAGCACTGGTTAAAATATGGGGCTGCTGTCATCTATGGTTCCGGAGATACAAGGCTGCTTGCGCAGCCTGTCAGAAGCTACATACAGAGCGGCCAGTTTAAATACAAGCTGGAACACTCTGCAGCAGACTGAGAGGATGAACTCACAGTGATTATAATAATTATTTGCATAATACTTATGATAATTAACCCCTCACCACCCAGGCCAATTCTGACACTTCTCTCCTACATGTAAAAATCATAATTTTTTTTTATGCTAGAAAATTACTCAGAACCCTCAAGCATTATATATATATATTGTTTTTTGGAAATAAACTGTTTCATTCATAAAAAAAAAAACACTAAAGTTAGCACGATTTTTTGTTGTGTATGCGATGCTTTACATTTTTTTACAGGTTACATATTTAGAGTTACAGAGGAGGTCTAGCGCTAGAATTATTGCTCTTGTTCTAATGATCGCGGCGTATGTAACCTGTGTGTATCTGGCTCTGATACTAGCCAGTGCCTCACCAGCCACTGACTAGTATCTCTCCCCAACCTGTCCCCACACACCCTCTCACCTGCTGACCTCTGGATGGGGGAATCACTCCTGCAGTGTTATTGTGTTCTGCCAGTGAATACAATGATTAGTGTTGCTAACTATAGTTGGCAGCACTGATTGTTTGGGGGAAAACCTGACAGGCTGGTTGTACTCAAGTCAGTTAATAGGTTAACTTGTGTAAAAACCAGCTAGCCCATACATAGATCGACTATGGCTGGTCTCTGCTTAATTGGTGTAATTTCAATCCATGTATGGCCCGCTTAACCACTACGCAGTCCCTAAACATCCTTTCACAAACCTTTACATTTTTCCTTCCCAGATTCCTATATCCTCCTCCCCTGTACATAGTGCCCACTGTCATACTCTCCACACTTCTCTCCAGTACATACTGCTCACTGTCATACCCTCCACACTTCTCTCCTATACATAGCGCCCGCTGTCATATCCTACACACTCCTCTCCTGTACATAGTGCCCGCTGTCATACACTTCTCTCCTGTACATAGTGCCCACTGTCGTACCCTCCACACTCCTCTCCTGTACATACTGCTCACTGTCATACCCTCCACACTCCTCTCCTATACATAGTGCCCACTGTCATACCCTCTCTCCACACTCCTCTCCTGTAATTACTGCTTACTGTCCTACTCTCCACACTTCTCTCCTGTACATAGTGCCCAGTGTCATACCCTCCACACTCCTCTCCTGTACATACTGCCCACTGTCGTACCCTTCACACTCCTCTCCTGTACATACTGCCCATTGTCATACCCTCCTCTCCGGTACAAACTACCCTCTGGCATACCCTCCACACTCCTCTGCTGTGCATACTGCCCACTGTCATACTCTTCACACTCCTCTCCTGTACATAGTGCCTTCTGCCATACCCTCTGCACTCCTCTCATGTACATAGTGCCCACTGTTAGACCCTCCACATTCCTCTCCCTCACCTGAACATACTTCCCACTTTTATACCATCCATACTCCTCCCCTATGCCTCTTACCCACAAAAAATGTTCTTTAAAATTATACTGAATATCCTCAATGTTACCAGCTATAGAATGGGCACACTTTTGTTAGTTCAACTAACGGAAATCTCAGTCCCCATATTTGTTCTGCCCATTATTAGTACTTATTTAATTTTGTTTTACTATTGTTGTGTATAGAGGAACATAGGGGATGTCAGCTACTCTAAATATAGCACTTGTAAAAAAAGGGTCCCTGAAAATATTTTTGAAATGTTGACAACTATGCACGTAGGCACTGCCCAAGGGCCACCGGTTCAGTAGAGGGCCCCATGAGAGGCTCCTGTGATATTAAAGTGGTAGTAAACTTTTCTAACATTACTACTTTTTAGAGGCCCTGAGGTAGGTTATGCCATAAAGTATGCACAGCATATTAGCACATTAGGGTACACTTAAATTGTCAGACTGAGCCCTCCAGTGCTGTGCTCTGATCAATCCAGCGGGGCCCAGGCACTTCCATCTTCACTCGGTCTTCCTTCAGGGTTCTGTGCCTTCGGTCACTTGCCTTGGCCGGGCTGCGTAGATGTCATGTCCACGCATGCTCATGTGCATCCTCTTTCTCTCACCCCCCCCTTTCTCTCTCATCCTCCCCCTTACACCTTACACCTCTCTCATCCTCCCTCTCTCTCTTTAATTTAATTTGTTCTAACAAAAAATTGTTTGCATTTTTAGTTATTTATTGTTTATAAAAGGCCCCATCAAAATCATCAGCACCAGGCCCATGATGTTCTTAATCTGGCCCTGCTTAGAGGGTTCTTTACTCTAACAGCGGCAAGGATGTGGAATTCCCTTCCACAGGCAGTGGTCTCAGCGGGAGGCATCGATAGTTTCAAAAAACGATTAGATAAGCACCTGAACAACCGCAACATACAGGGATATACAATGAAATACTGACTTATAATCACACACATAGGTTGGACTTGATGGACTTGTGTCTTTTTTCAACCTCACCTACTATGTAACTATGCCATCCTCCCTCCCCACCGGACAGCGCGGGCAGACAATTGCTACATAAAGAAAACACAAGTCTGTCATATCCACCTGGCAGTCTTTGAGGGATACCCCTTGGAAATCTGTCTAATAGACACCTCATACCATTTAGATGCAGTCTGGACCCCTACATTAGACATTATTTAGTCTATTTGTAAGTACCCCTCTTTTTAATTCCTGAGATAGAGTTAACAATCTAATGAGGAATTGCAATATTTTCTTTAAGGGTCTCATAACTGATTTTTTTCTTGGTTCATTTTTCTTTGTATTTTTTTCTAATGCAAAAGAAGGGTGGTCCAGTTTTCATACTACAGTCTTCTATTTTATTTTCCTTCAAGAGATGGTACCTTAATCTGTGAACAGGGTCCAACCCTCCTTATGTGCCATGGATACAGACCACAGTATTTTCTTGGACATATTAAACTATGAGAGAGAGCGCTAAGTAAAATAAATAGCATATCATGGTAGTGCCGTTGAATGAATATAATGAACTTTGCTTATAAGGAAACTATGTATTGATTCTAAATAAGGTTGTCCTATGTTGCAGAGTGGTATAAAATCCCTGAGGAAGATATCATTTGCACTGTTTTTCAAAACGCGTTGGCTATCCCCCAACTCTTGGAACCATCAAATGTTACATAGTGGTGGGAATGAACAGCAAGCAGCTGGGGAATACCACTTTCTGTATGCAGACATGTTATAGTTATATTTGGTTCATTTTGATATGTAAAATAATTGTCATGAAAAAAAAACTATATGAAATTACTTTTTAAATATTTAATACTTTTAAAAAAAAAATAAGAATTAAATAATTTTTATATAGTGCATTTGTTTATGAGTTGGCTTTAAAATCCCACAAAAAAGATTTTCAGTGTGGTTACTATAAAAGGGATGATGGCAACCACATCCCCAGTCATATGAACCCCCTTTTTCTAGGAATTAAAATGCACCGGTCCCGCCACTCCTGATAAATACATTTTTAAAGAGCAAAGCTAGCTGAGAAATTTCCATCATCATCTGACAGATTTATTTGATGCTGTTCCCCCTCTTTGCTCTCCTCTTCCTTCTACCAGCCCCTATGTCAATGAATGGCACACAACAGTGATGTAAGGGCATCCAACGCAGTCAAAGTGAGTTGGATCTTGAAGTTTTTTTTAGCAAGCTTAGCTTTTTAGGAGTGCCATTCTTTTCTTTGCCGGGTGCAATTTTTTAAATTTAGCTTTAACCCGGTTGAAACTTGAGTACTAGATCACCCTGGGATTCAACCCAAGTCACTCAATGTAAAATCTGACCAGGTATGCAAGCACCTGCTGTCTGCTACATAATACCAGTGAAGATTTAAACACTTCTAACTTTAAAAGTACTTTAAGGCCCCTTTCACACTTGTGCGACCTGAAAGTCATGCGATTTTGATGCAGCAATGCCTGGGTAATGTTGAGCTCTAGGGACCTTGCTTTGGGGCTGTTTTTCTTCAGCTGGAACAGGGGCCTTAGTCAAGGTAGAGGGAATTGTGAACAGTTCCAAATACCAGTCAATATTGGCACAAAACCTTCAGGCTTCTGCTAGAAAGCTGAACATGAGGAACTTCATCTTTCAGCATGACAACGACCCAAACGACATCCAAATCAACAAAGGAATTGCTTAACCAGAAGGTTAAAGTTTTCGGAATGGCCCAGCCAGAGCCCAGACCTGAATCCGATTGAAAAACTGTGGGGTGAGCTGAAGAGGGCTGTGCACAGTCGATGCCCTCGCAATCTGATAGATTTGGAGTGTTTTTGTATTTTTTTTTTTTTTTCAAAGTATTATTTTAATTTTATTATTTATTTTATTATCTATTTTTTATATATTTTTTTATTTTATTTTTTTAAGAGTGATTGCAATATTGCCAAGTCAAGATGTGCCATGCTGATAGACTCATACCCAAAAAGACTAAGTGCTGTAATAAAATCAAAAGGTGTTTCAACAAAGTATTGGTTTAACCCGGACCATTTGGCTGGCCAAAAACCAGAGCACATTTTGCGATTCGGCACTGCGTCGCTTTAACTGACAATTGCGTAGTCTTGCGACGTGGCTGCCAAACAAAGATGGCATCCTTTTTTTCCCCACAAATAGAGCTTTCTTTCGGTGGTACTTGATCACCTCTGCGGTTTTTATTTTTTGAAAAACGCATTATTTTTTTACTTTTTGCTATAATAAATATCCCCCAAAAATACATAAAAAAACGATTTTTTCCTCATTTTAGGCCGATATGTATTATTCTACATATTTTTGGTAAAAAAAAAAAAAAAATAGCAATAAGCGTTTATTGATTGGTTTGTGCAAAAGTTATAGCGTCTACAAAATAAGGGTTAGTTTTATGGCATTTTTTATTAATAATTTTTTTTACTAGTAATGGCGGCGATCTGCGATTTTTATCGTGACTGCGACATTATGACGGACACATCGGACAATTTTGACACATTTTTGGGACCAGTCATTTTTACAGCGATCAGAGCTATAAAATTCCACTGATTACTGTAAAAAATGACACTGGCAGTGAAGGGGTTAACCACTAGCTGACTAGGAAGGGGTTAAGTGTGTCCTAGGGAGTGATTCTAACTGTTAGGGGCGTGGCTACATGTGACACATCACTGATCAGAGCTCCCGATCACAGGGAGCTATGATCAGTGACAGTGTCACTAGGCAGAACGGGAAGATGCTTGTTTACATTACATACAAATTCCTCTGCGTGGCACCCGCGATCCTACTCACGGAGTTTGCAGCAGGGTGGCGCGCACGTGACCACACGGCGGCAAAGTCAAAGGGACGTACATGTACGCCCATTTGCCCAGCTGTGCCATTCTGCTGACGGAAATGTACACTCTGTGGTCGGCATGTGGTTAAGTGTGAGCACACTTATGCAATCATATTATTTTAGTTTTTTCGCTTCACTTCCCTCCGCCTAAAAGATTTCAGTTTGTTGATCAACTGAGTTGTACAGTTTATAGTTCACATTAAAGGTGTAAAAAGTTCGGAAATGATTCATCTTTGTCTCATTTTTTTATATCACAGAAAGCTGACATTTTAAACACTTTACGACCAGCGCACGACAATGTACGTCCCTTTTTTGAAGAGGGATATCTCGGTAACCGCAGCAGCTGCTGCCACAAACGAGATATAGATCTCTTCAGGTGCCGGTCGTATTTACGATAATGGTGGTCTCCCTGGCAGATTCGCCATAAGATCACCGTTTTCGGCGGCGGGAGAGGTGCCCCCATCCCTCCCCCGCTCTCCTGCGCCCTCCGCCGCTTACCGGAGCCATCGTAGCGGCGGAGGCGATCGGGTACTTTCATCTGCTGGGTATGGAGACGAGTGAGGCTAAGATGGCCCCCACCCGTCTCAAAATGTCACTTCCGCCCATACCTCTTAAAGGAACATTTTTTCAATGTCATTTTTTTTAATTAAATATTTTTATTTTTTTGCATTTAAGTCTAAATATGAGATCTGAGGACTTTTTGACCCCAGATCTCATATTTAAGAGGACCTTTCATGCTTTTTTCTATTACAAGGGATGTGTACATTCCTTGTAATAGGAATAAAAGTGACCCAATTTATTTTTAATTTTTTTTAAAACTGTGTAAAAATAAATAAAATCAAGTAAAACAAATAAAATAAAGCGTCCCGTCCTGACGAGCTCGGTGTTAGAAAAAAAACAATATATAATGTATGGGGGTTCTAAGTAATTTTCTAGCAAGAAAACCTGTTTTAAACATGTAAACACCTAAAATCCAAAACGAGGCTGGTCTTAAAGTGGTTAACAGGGGTATGTAGACTTTTATATCCACTGTATGTTGAAAAACAGTTGCGCGTATTACTTTAGAAGCTCGACCTCCCATATTCATGTGCAAATGAACCCGTTGGACTGGTTCAAAGCTCAAGGCAGGATATGATGTAGGCAGGAAGTGAAACAGGAACTAAACACTATAAAAAAAAGTGATGCTTCTTTAACAGTTATAATCTAAAAACTGAACATAAGGACTCTTGCATAATTTCGGTCATGGTAATTTTGTTTAGGGAAAGATATAAGAGAGCTTAAAAATGAACATGCGATATAGATGCGATATTCCTTTCTGCAATGTTCTAATCTTAGAACCCTTTACTGTGACAGTGGAATATGCCTGCAAACAGCTGGATATAGAAGCTGCTTCAAAGAAAATTGCATTTACCTTTCTTAAGTGAGGTTACATCCCCCTCCTCTGGCGGCATTCCTAAACCTCCATCCTTCCAAAATGGGTTTAATTCCCTGGCTTGCAGCTGTTCCTGAAAGTAAAACGTACTCAGTGTTAATAATCTTTGCAAATATATGTCACAATCACACCAAGTCTAACCTTTGTCAGTAACAATACAGAAATATATAACAGTTCTGTCATCCCAGATCGCTCCTGAAGCGATGCCGACCGTCCCCGCCGGCGGGGGGGGGGGGGGGGTCCGATCGGACCCCCCAGCCGCCAGAAGAATGGCACGTACAGGTACGTTGTTTTGCCTGTACGTGCCATTCTGCCGACGTATATGTACATGGGGCGGTCGGCAAGTGGTTAATCAGTTCAATACGGTACCCGCTGCACTACTGAAATCACTGCATACCATGAGCCTCGGTTCATGTAAAGCTGTATTAAACCCAAAAGCAAACATTTATTACATTGCAGCTTACAATCTTAGATGTGATGGCGGCATTAGTTTCCTTTTTTAGGCTTTCTTTCTTCTATTTTCATCTGATGATCCAGCCTGCAAGTCTGCTTTTCACAAGCTCACGATCCCCAGCAGATTGTATTACTTTACACAGATGAGACGAACCACTTACCACTGACCGGTGTGATTAAAATGATCAGCTTTTCTTTATTCATGTAAAACCTTTATCCCAAAAAGGTAAAAAGCGTGAGCTGGAGTTTGGCTTTAATCTAAATCTTTCTAATACATTCAACACTACCCTCCCCCACAGGCTGACAATGCTGCTGTGCCTCCTGTGCTCATTCCTCCAATGTTGTTTCTCGCTAATACAGGAGATGGGTTACTGGCTAAATCACCAGGCAAAAACAGAGGGGAAAAAAAGCTAAAGAAAAGACTAATGTAGCCACCACATTGAATGATTGGTAAGCTGCAATATATAAAATGTTTGGTTTTAATACTGCTTTAACCTCTTTAACCCGCCCACTGTCATATGACGGCGGCAAGAAGCATCTGTTGTTCCGGGCCGCCGTAATATGACATGATTTCCTTTGCGGCCACTAGGTGGTGGCAGTGATGTCCGTCGGGCACCTTTTTCTGCAAAGGGGACAGGACAACTTCACTGCATCAAAGGGATGATGGACGGGGCCATGTACCGTCAAATCTTGGGTGAGAACCTCCTTGGGTCGTGGATGGGTATTCTAGAATGACAATGACCCAAAACACACGGCCAGGGCAAAAAAGCAGTGGCTCATTAAGAATGCAATCTACTCACTTGGGGGGAGAACCTCTGGGGCAATCTAGAATGGAAAAATACCTGGGGGGTCGTAGTAGATGACAGGCTCAGCAATGGCATGCAATGCCAAGCTACTGCAAGCAAAGCAAACAGAATATTGGCATGCATTAACCACTTCATTACCGCCTTATAGTCATATGACGCCCACAAGGTGGATCTACCATCCTGGGTGGGCGTCATATGACGTCCTCGCATTCCCGGCCGCCTGGGGGGCGCGCGCGCGCCTGCGGCATCGCTCGGGACCCAGTGCGAGTGCCCGGCGGCCGCGATGTCCGCCGGGCACCCGCGATTGCCCGTTAAAACAACGGGACCGTGGAGCTGTGTGTGTAAACACACAGCTCCACGTCCTGTCAGCGAGGAGGAGACCGATCATGTGATCCCAGTACGGAGGAACACTGATCGGTCTCCTCCCCTTGAGTCCCCTCCCCCCACAGTTAGAATCACTCCTATAGGGACACACATTAACCCCTGCAGCGCCCCCTAGTGTTAACCCCTTCCCTGCCAGTCACATTTACACAGTAATCATTGCAATTTTATAGCAACGATGGCTGTGTAAATGTGAATGGTTCCAAAAATGTGTCAAAAGTGTCCGAAGTGTCCGCCGCAAAGTCACAGTCAGGAAAAAAAAATAAAAAAAAAAAATCGCAGATCGCCGCCATTACTAGTAAAAAAAAAAAAAATTCAATAAATCTATCCCCTATTTTGTAGACGCTATAACTTTTGCGCAAACCGATCAATATACGCTTATTGCGATTTTTTTTACCAAAAATATGTAGAAGAATACGTATCGGCCTAAACTGAGGAAAAACATATTTTTTTTAAAAAAAAAATGGGATATTTATTATAGCAAAAAGTAAAAAATATTGTGTTTTTTTTCAAAACTGTCGCTCTTCTTTTGTTTATAGCGCAAAAAATAAAAACCGCAGGGGCGATCAAATACCACCAAAAGAAAGCTCTATTTGTGGGAAAAAAAGGACGTCAATTTTGTTTGGGTGTAACGTCGCACGACCGCGCAATTGTTAGTTAAAGCGACGCAGTGCCGAATCGCAAAAAGTGCTCTGGTAAGGAATGGTGTTTAAAAGCCCTGTATTGAAGTGGTTAAAAAGGGGATCAACTCCAGAGAACGATAGTGCTCCCACTCTACAAGACTCTGGTCCGGCCTCACCTGGAGTATGCCGTCCAGTTTTGGGCACCAGTCCTCAGGAAGGATGTACTGGAAATGGAGAGAGTCCAGAGAAGAGGAACAGAACTAATAAAAGGGACTGGAGGATATTAGTTATGAGGAAAGGTTACGAGCACTGAACTTATTCTCTCTGGAATCGTCTTTTTGAATATACGATTTTGTAATAAACTTCTGTTTTGAATGAATGAATGAATAACTTGTATAGCGCTACCTATGCGAACTGAATCGCCTCAGGGCGCTTTTTGCCACTGGTGTCCATCTGTGGTATAGCGCGGTCCTTGCCCTGTGGGGTCCCGATACGCTTACAAAAAAATACACATATTTGGCCAATTTTATCGACAGGATCTAATTAACCTACCAGCATGTTTTATATGATACAAGTATTGTTTTTGGTCACTTTAAAAGTCCTACCCACTAAGGGGGTTTTCGTGTTTTTCCTACAATTTTTGGGATGTGGAGACCTCAAACATGGAATCTTTTTCCTATTCTCTCTGGAGAAGAGACGCATGAGAGGGGATATGATTTCAATGTACGAATACCGTACTGCTGACCCCACAATAGGGATAAAACTTTTCCGCTAAAGGGAATTTATTAAGACACGTGGCCATTCACTAAATTTGGAAGAAAAGACGTTTAAAGTGGATGTAAACCCACTCTCATCCTTTCTAAACTACTGCAGTATTGGTTATCTAGAAGGATATACATGCCTCCTGCATGTATACTTATCTGTCAAATGTCTCCCCTCTGTCTGCTATGAGACCCGAAAAACTGCATATTTTGTGGGTGGGTCTGTTTTCCAGGGCTCAGTGGGTGGAGTTGTGATGTCAGTAGACTCCCCGCCCACCTCTACACTACCCTTATCAACATGTATTTTCTCCTATGTATTTCTTACACTGAACTTCTGCTATGATCACTAACATCCAGTCAAAACCCAGAAAAGTCCCCACATGACTTCAGCGTGCCAAATCATGCTGAGGTGTGGAACAGCCAATCCTCGCAGAGCTGCTGAAGAAAGGAGTGGGGGTGGGAATTAAAAAATAATGCATGTCTTAGGCTAGTGCACGAGATATGTAAATCACCTGTAAATCACAGCAAGGGGGAAGTTTTCACAGTTTGTCCGTTTTATTTCACTGAAAAAAAGATATGAGGATTGCTCAGAGCTGGATTAACTCTTTGTGGCAAGACTGGGCACAGCTGATGTGAAATCGCATATTCTATACTGTGCCAGACAAAAAAAATAAAACATTTCGGGTTTACATCCACTTTAACCTTAAACTGCATAGAGGGTTCTTTAGTGTAAGGATGTGGAATTCCCTTCCACAGGCAGTGATTTCAGCAGGGAGCATCTATAAATTTCAAAAAACTATTAGATAAGCACCTGAACGACCACAACATACAGGGATATATAATGTAATACTGACATAAAATCACAAACATAGGTTGGACTTGATGGACTTGTGTCTTTTTTTCAACCTCGCCTACTATGTAACATTAAGGACCTGGAGTGGCCTAGCCAGTCTCCAGACCTTAATCCCATAGAAAATATGTGGAGGGAGCTGAAGGTTCGAGTTACCAAACTTTGGCCTCAAAACCTTAATGACTTGGAGAGGGTCTGCAAAGAGGAGTGGGACAAAATCCCCTCCTGAGATGTGTGCAAACCTGGTGGCCAACTACAAGAAACACCTGACCTCTAATTGCCAACAAGGGTTTTGCCACCAAGTACTAAGTTATGTTTTGTGAAGGGGTCAAATACTTATTTCACTCATTAAAATGCAAATCAATTTATTCATTGTTTGAAATGCGTTTTTCTTGATATTTGTATTGTCTCTCACTGTTAAAATAAACCTACCATTAAATTTATAGAAGATTCTCCCAATGGATGGATTTCATGTTTATCACGCACAAATTTAATTTTGCACGGGTGCAAGTTATTTGTGATACATATTTCTGTGGACTTGTTAAATATGTGTAAGGCTGCATTCACACCTGACCGTTTTGTCGCCCTAAGCTTGAAGCTACAAAACGTTCGAGGGGAAAAAATACATTATTCTCTATGGAGATGGTTCACATCTCCACTCCAAAATGCCTGAAGCCGAACGCCTGAAGCTCAAACAAGTTCCGGACCCTTTTTTGTTGTGCGAATCGGGCAGATTTGGGCGTTTTTATCCCCATAGAAACTAATGGAAACGCTCGATTCAAGCGACTAGCGCTACAACGAGCGTTTCTACGGGCGTTTTGTCACTGCATCTGCTCCCAGGAAGCAGATGAACAAAATCTAAAAACATAGCAACAAATGACAGTGATGATCGTTTTTCCTATTGGCTATCAAGAAAAACGCCAACGTTGAAAAACGCCTGAAAACGTTGTATGCAAATGCCCAAAAACTACCGTATTCACGCAACAAAACGCCAGTAAAAACGCCGGTAAAAACGCTTGTTCCGCTACTCTCAGGTGTGAATGCAGCCTTATGGTCTCGCTTTACTCTTACGAGGATTTATTTTTAATAATTTCACATTTATATGGGTTATATTGTATTTCAATTTGCCAAAGTCACTAATTATTTGTTTCAAAAACACTCATGTGGGGATTATGTTATAATAATATGGTGGAATATATTATTTATGTGTGTGGTATATGTATTCACACACATATGCTTACGAGTTACAAATTTTTTCATTTATTTTATATCACCATCACATTTAATTAGACGCGGTTATCGCGGCTCGGGCTCTTTTAGACACATCCATGTCTTTGGTGTAGCGCAACTCTTTTATTTATCTACCATTAAATTTATAAACCGATCATTTCTTGGTCAGTGGGCAAACCTACAAAATCAGGAGGGGGTTCAATGATTTTTTTCCCCTCACTGTAGATACATTTTAATGGTATACAAGATAAAATGTATTTTACATATCATGTCACGTCTCATATCCCAGTTTGTCTGTGTAATGCATATTTATTGTTCCGAGTTCCGCTCCATATGCATGTACCATAATGCCTTCCTCTGTTGTCTCTGTCATTCCTAAAACTTGCATTCATTCCATCAGCAAGGTGATGGATCAGATCTCATTTGCGATAAATATAAAAAATGTGGCAATAATCATTGTGGAAAGCATAAAAGCCCTGTTCCCATCTAGAAGTAGCATCACATTGTGAGCGGAATATAAAGCAATACATGCCTGGGGCAAAGGACACATGGTAATGTTGCAGCAGCTAATGTGATGAATAACAGTTACACAAAATGACACGAGCAATGGGGGGGGGGGGGGGGGGGGAGAAGGAGACAGCGGAGGAAGTAATCAGGATATTCCGAGCAAGGCACACAATTCCAATAAACACACATATACCTGAGCCACGGGGGATACGTGGACACGTCAACCTGTCACTTGTCCTAAAAGGAACAGGGCAACTGGTAAAGAACTGGTTAAAAGAAGGGCATGGGCACAATTCTGTCTGTATTTCGTGGCCAAGTACAGTTAACATACACTATTTTACTAAAAGTATTGGGACGCCTGCCTTTACATGCACATGAATTTTAACCACTTCAGCCCCTGGATGTTTTACCCCCCTTCATGACCAGGCCATTTTTGCGATACGGCACTGCGTTGCTTTAACTGGTAATTGTATGGTCATGCAACTCAGTACACAAATAAAAAAATAAATAAAAAAAAAATAAATAAAATAAAAATTCAAAAATAAATAAAATACAAAACTTCACCCCCCCCCCCGTTCACCCCCACCCCCCACCCCCCACAAATAGAGCTTTCTTTTGGTGGTATTTCATCACCTCTGCGGTTTTACATTTTTGCACTATAAAAAACTTTTTTAAATTTTTTACTTTATGCTATAAAACATATCCAATAAAAAAAGTAAAATCTAAATTTCTTCATCAGTTTAGGCCAATATGTATTCTACTTCATATTTTTGATTAAAAAAAATCCCAATAAGCATATATTGATTGGTTTGCGCAAAATTTATCACATCTACAAACTAGGGGATATTTTTATGGCATTTTTACTTATTTCTTTTTTTACTAGTAATGGCGGCGATCAGTGATTTTTAGCGAGACTGCAACATTGCGGCGGACAAATCGGACACCTAACACTGCACACATTTTTGGGGACCAGTGACGCTAACACAGTGATCAGTGCTAAATAATCTGCACTGTAACTGTACTAATGACACTGGCAGAGAAGGGGTTAACATCAGGGGCGATCAAAGGGTTACGTGTGCTCCTAGGGGGTGCTTTCTAACTGTGGGGGGAATGCTGCGACTATGTAAACAAGGCAGACTGCCGTTCTGTGAGTGAGGAAGATGGAGATCCTGTGTTTCTGCCAAGCAGAAACACAGATCTCCGTCTTCCTCCTTCACAGAACGGCAGCCTGCATTGTTTACATAGGCAGATCACTCTCTTCTCCTGTGAACGATCAGTGGGTCTCGGGGGCCATCGCGGGAGGCGGTCGCCAGCAGCGTGCGCCCCAGACCCACTGCACAAAATCACATACCTGTACGTTTCAAACAGGAGGGTGGCTCTGCCACATTATATCTGCATGGGGCAGTCCTTAAGTGGTTAAGGGCATCCCAGTCTTAGTCCGTAGGGTTCAATATTGAGTTGGTCCACCCTTTGCAGCTATAACAACTTCAACTCTTCTGAGAAGGCCGTCCACAAGGTTTAGGAGTGTGTCTATGGGAGTGTTTGACCATTCTTCCAGAAGGGCAATTGTGAGGTCAGGCATGTTGAACGAGAAGGCCTGGCTCGCAGTCTCTGCTCAAATTCATTAGATAAGCACCTGAACAACCGCAACATACAGGGATATACAATGTAATACTGACATATAATCACACACACAGGTTGGACTTGATGGACTTGTGTCTTTTTTCAAACCTCACCTACTATGTAACTATGCCATCCTCCCTCCCACCGGACAGTGCGGGCAGACAATTGCTCCATAAAGAAAACACAAGTCTGTCATATCCACCTGGCAGTCTTTGAGGGATACCCCTTGGAAATCTGTCTAATAGACACCTCATACCATTTAGATGCAGTCTGAACCCCTACATTAGTCATGATTTAGTCTATTTGTAAGTACCCATCTTTTTAATTCCTGAGATAGAGTTAACAATCTGATGAGGAATTGCAATATTTTTTTTAAGGGTCTCATAACTGATTTTTTCTTTGTTCATTTTTCTTTATATTTTTTTCTAATGCAAAAGTTTTCATACTACAGTATTTCTATTTTCTTTTCCTTCAAGAGATGGTACCTTAATCTGTGAACAGGGTCCAGCGCTCCTTATGTGCCATGGATAAAGACCACAGTATTTTCTTGGACATATTAAACTATGAGAGAGCGCGCTAAGTAAAATAAATAGCATATCATGGTAGTGCCGTTGAATGTATAAAACTAACTTTGCTTATAAGGAAACTATGTATCGATTCTAAATAAGGTTGTCCTATGTTGCAGAGTTGTATAAAATCCCTGAGGAAGATATAATTTGCACTGTTTTTCAAAACGCGTTGGCTATCCCCCAACTCTTGGAACCATCAAATGTTACATAGTGGTGGGAATGAACAGCAAGCAGCTGGGGAATACCACTTTCTGTATGCAGACATGTTATAGTTATATTCGGTTCATTTTCATCATCTGACAGATTTATTTGATGCTGTTCCCCCTCTTTGCTCTCCTCTTCCTTCTACCAGCCCCTATGTCAATGAATGGCACACAACGGTGATGTTAGGGCATCCAACGCAGTCAAAGTGAGTTGGATGTTGAAGTTTTTTTTAGCAAGCTTAGCTTTTTAGGAGTGCCATTCTTTTCTTTGCAGGGTGCAATTTTTTAAAATTTAGCTTTAACCCGGTTGAAACTTGAGTACTAGATCACCCTGGGATTCAGGTAACCCAAGTCACTCAATGTAAAATCTGACCAGCTATGCAAGCACCTGCTGTCTGCTACATAATACCAGTGAAGATTTAAACACTTCTAACTTTAAAAGTACTTTAAGGCCCCTTTCACACTTGTGCGACCTGAAAGTCGTGCGATTTTGATGCGACTTGAAGCAATGCCTGGGTAATGTTGAGCTCTAGGGACCTTGCTTTGGGGCTGTTTTTCTTCAGCTGGAACAGGGGCCTTAGTCAAGGTAGAGGGAATTGTGAACAGTTCCAAATACCAGTCAATATTGGCACAAAACCTTCAGGCTTCTGCTAGAAAGCTGAACATGAGGAACTTCATCTTTCAGCATGACAACGACCCAAACGACATCCAAAGCAACAAAGGAATTGCTTAACCAGAAGGTGAAAGTTTTCGGAATGGCCCAGCCAGAGCCCAGACCAGAATCCGATTGAAAATCTGTGGGGTGAGCTGAAGAGGGCTGTGCACAGTCGATGCCCTCGCAATCTGATAGATTTGGAGTGTTTTTGCAAAGAAGAGTGGGCAAATAGTGCCAAGTCAAGATGTGCCATGCTGATAGACTCATACCCAAAAAGACTGAGTGCTGTAATAAAATCAAAAGGTGCTTCAACAAAGTATTGGTTTAACCCGGACCATTTGGCTGGCCAAAAACCAGAGCACATTTTGCGATTCGGCACTGCGTCGCTTTAACTGACAATTGCGCAGTCTTGCGACGTGGCTGCCAAACAAAGATGGCATTCTTTTTTTCCCCACAAATAGAGCTTTCTTTTGGTGGTATTTGATCACCTCTGCGTTTTTTATTTTTTGAAAAACGCATTATTTTTTTACTTTTTGCTATAATAAATATCCCCAAAAAATATATAAAAAAAAACAATTTTTTTCCTCAGTTTAGGCCGATACATATTCTTCTACATATTTTTGGTAAAAAAAAAAAAAAATCGCAATAAGTGATTGGTTTGCGCAAAAGTTATAGCGTCTACAAAATAGGGGTTAGTTTTATGGCATTTTTATTAATAATTTTAATAATTTTTTTTTACTAGTAATGGCGGCGATCAGCGATTTTTTATCGTGACTGCAACATTATGGCGGACACATTTTTGGGAACATTGTCATTTTTACGACCATTGTCATTTTTACAGCGATCAGAGCTATAAAATTGCACTGATTATTGTAAAAATGACACTGGCAGTGAAGGGGTTAACCACTAGCTGGCTAGGAAGGGGTTAAGTGTGTCCTAGGGAGTGATTCTAACTGTTAGGGGGCGTGGCTACATGTGACACATCACTGATCATAGCTCCCGATCACAGTGTCACTAGGCAGAACGGGGAGATGCTTATTTACATTACATACATCTTCCTCTCCGCGGCACCCACGATCCTACTCACGTAGCTCGCGGCAGGGTGGTGCGCACGTGACCACATGGCAGCAAATTCAAAGGGACATACCTGTACGCCCTGTACGCCCATTTGCCCAGCCGTGCCACTCTGCCGACGTAAATGTACACGCAGCGGTCGGCAAGTGGTTAAGGGTGAGCACACTTATGCAATCATATTATTTTAGTTTTTTCGCTTTACTTCCCTCCACCTAAAAGATTTCAGTTTGTTGGTCAACTGAGTTGTACAGATTATAGTTCACATCAAAGGTGTAAAAAGTTCTGAAATGATTTATCTTTGTCTCATTTTTTTATATCACAGAAAGCTGACATTTTAACCACTTTACGACCAGCGCACGACGATGTACGTCCCTTTTTTGAAGAGGGATCTCTCAGTAAAGGCAGCAGCTGCTGCCACAACTGAGATATCCATCTCTTCAGGCGCCGTTCGTATTTACGATAATGGTGGTCTCCGCAGCGGATTTGCCGCAAAAATCACAGTTTTTGGCGGCGGGAGAGGTGTCCCCACCCCTCCCGCTGCTCTCCCACGCCCTCCGCCGCTTACTGGAGCCGATCGGGTCCTTTCATCTGCTGGGTATGGAGACGTGTGAGGCTAAGATGGCCCCCACCCGTCTCTATACCATAGCAGGGCAGAAGCGACGTCCAAACGTCACTTCTGCCCATACCTCTTAAAGGAACATTTTTTCAATGTCATTTTTTTAAATGACATTTTATTTTATTTTTTGCATTCAAGTCTAAATATGAGATCTGAGGACTTTTTGACCCCAGATCTCATATTTAAGAGGACCTGTCATGCTTTTTTTCTATTACAAGGGATGTTTACATTCCTTGTAATAGGAATAAAAGTTACCCAATCAAGTAAAATAAAAAAAATGTTAAAGCGTCCCGACGAGCTCGCGTGCAGAAGCGAACGCTTACGTGAGTAGCGCCCGCATATGAAAACGGTGGTCAAACCACACATGTGAGGTATCGCCGCGATCGGTAGAGCGAGAGCAATAATTCTAGCCCTAGACCATCTCTGTAACGCAAAACATGCAACCTGTAGAATTTTTTAAACGTCGCCTATGGAGATTTTTGAGGGTAAAAGTTTGACGCCATTCCACGAGCGTGCGCAATTTTGAAGCGTGACATGTTGGGTATCAATTTACTCGGTGTAACATTATCTTTCACGATATATAAAAAAATTGGACTAACTGTACAGTTGTCTTATTTTTTTATTCAAAAAAGGGAATTTTTTCCCAAAAAAGTGTGCTTGTAAGACCGCTGCGCAAATACGGTGTAAAAAAAAGTTTTGCAACGACCGACATTTTATTCTCTAGGGTGTTAGAAAAAAAACAATATATAATGTATGGGGGTTCTAAGTAATTTTCTAGCAAGAAAACCTGTTTTAAACATGTAAGCACCTAAAATCCAAAACGAGGCTGGTCTTAAAGTGGTTAACCACTTTCAGACCGGACCAATTTGCAGCCAAAGGACCACGCCCCTTTTTGCGATTCGGCACTGCGTCGCTTTAACTGACAATTGCGCGGCCGTGCGACGTGGCTCCCACAAAATTGACGTCCTTTTTTTCCCCACAAATAGAGCTTTCTTTTGGTGGTATTTGATCGCCCCTGCGGTTTTTATTTTTTGCGCTATAAACAAAAATAGAGCGACAATTTTGAAAAAAATGCATTATTTTTTATTTTTTGCTATAATAAATATCCCCAAAAAATATATAAAAAAACATTTTTTTTCCTCAGTTTAGGCCGATACGTATTCTTCTACATATTTTTGGTAAAAAAAAAATCGCAATAAGCCATTATTGATCGGTTTGCGCAGAAGTTATAGCGTTTACAAGATAGGGGATAGTTTTATAGCATTTTTATTAATAATTTTTTTTTTATTATTAATGGCGGAGATCTGCGATTTTTTTTTTTGTGACTACGACATTATGGCGGACACATCGGACATTTTTGACACATTTTTGGGACCATTGTCATTTTTACAGCAATTAATGCATTTAAATGCATTGATTTCTGTATAAATGACACTGGCAGTGAAGGGGTTAACCACAAGAGGGCAGTGTAATGGTTAAGTATGCCTAGGGGTGTGTTTTTTACTGTGGGGGGCGTGGCTGTCAGCTAGTGAATGCTGATCTCTGCTCCAATCACAGGGAGCAGAGATCGGCGTCACTAGTTGCTAGGCAGAACAGGGAGATGCTGTTTATCTCGGCATCTCCCCGTTCAGCCGCCCCGTGAGACGATCACGGGGGTCCCCGCGGCGATCGAGTCCGCGGGGACCGCGATCGGACTCACGGGGGTCCCGACCGGCGCGGGAGCGCGCCGCTCCCGGCGCGCTCCCGATGGCACGGACAGGCTAAAGGAGGGACGTATATATACGCCCTCCTGCCTGTACGTGCCATTCTGTCGACGTATATCGTCGTGCGCCGGTCGGCAAGTGGTTAACAGGGAGGTGTAGACTTTTATATCCACTGTATGTTGAAAAACAGTTGCGCGTATTGCTTTAGAAGCTCGACCTCCCATATTCATGTGCAAATGAACCCGTTGGACTGGTTCAAAGCTCAAGGCAGGATATGATGTAGGCAGGAAGTGAAACAGGAACTAAACACTATAAAAAAAAGTGATGCTTCTTTAACAGTTATAATCTAAAAACTGCACATAAGGACTCTTGCATAATTCCGGTCATGGCAATTTTGTTTAGGGAAAGATACAAGAGAGCTTAAAAATGAACATGCGATATAGATGCAATATTCCTTTCTGCAATGTTCTAATCTTAGAACCCTTTACTGTGACAGTGAAATATGCCTGCAAACAGCTGGATATAGAAGCTGCTTCAAAGGAAATTGCATTTACCTTTCTTAAGTGAGGTTACATCCCCCTCCTCTGGCGGCATTCCTAAACCTCCATCCTTCCAAAATGGGTTTAATTCCCTGGCTTGCAGCTGTTCCTGAAAGTAAAACGTACTCAGTCTTAATAATCTTTGCAAATATATGTCACAATCACACCAAGCCTAACCTTTGTCAGTAACAATACAGAAATATATAACAGTTCTGTCATTTAATCAGTTCAATACGGTACCCGCTGCACTACTGAAATCACTGCATACCATGAGCCTCGGTTCATGTAAAGCTGTATTAAACCCAAAAGCAAACATTTATTACATTGCAGCTTACAATCTTAGATGTGATGGCGGCATTATTTTCCTTTTTTAGGCTTTCTTTCTTCTATTTTCATCTGATGATCCAGCCTGCAAGTCTGCTTTTCACAAGCTCACGATCCCCAGCAGATTGTATTAGTTTACACAGATGAGACGACCCACTTACCACTGACCGGGGTGATTAAAATGATCAGCTTTTCTTTATTCATGTAAAACCTTTATCCCAAAAAGGTAAAAAGCGTGAGCTGGAGTTTGGCTTCAATTTGTTAGTGCATCTAAATCTTTCTAATATATTCAACACTACCCTCCCCAACAGGCTGACAATGCTGCTGTGCCTCCTGTGCTCATTCCTCCAATGTTGTTTCTTGCTAAAACAGGAGATGTGTTACTGGCTAAATCACCAGGTAAAAATTGAGGGGAAAAAAAAGCTAAAGAAAAGAAGACTAATGTAGCCACCACATTGAATGATTGGTAAGCTGCAATATATAAAAATGTTTGGTTTTGGGTTTAATACTGCTTTAACCCGCCCACTGTCATATGACGGTGGCAAGAAGCATCTGTTGTTCCGGGCCGCCGTAATAGGACGTGATTTCCTTTGCGGCCACTAGGTGGCGCGCGCGCCGCGTCGCTGGGGACTCGATGCGCTTGCCCGGTGGCCGTGATGTCCGTCGGGCACCTTTTTCTGCAAAGGGGACAGGACAACTTCACTGCATCAAAGGGATGATGGACGGGGCCATGTACCGTCAAATCTTGGGTGAGAACCTCCTTGGGTCGTGGATGGGTATTCTAGAATGACAATGACCTAAAACACACGGCCAGGGCAAAAAAGCAGTGGCTCATTAAGAATGCAATCTACTCACTTGGGGGGAGAACCTCTGGGGGAATCTAGGATGGAAAAATACCTGGGGGTCGTAGTAGATGACAGGCTCAGCAATGGCATGCAATGCCAAGCTACTGCAAGCAAAGCAAACAGAATATCGGCATGCATTAAAAAGGGGATCAACTCCAGAGATAAAACAATAGTTCTCCCGCTCTACAAGACTCTGGTCCGGCCGCACCTGGAGTATGCTGTCCAGTTCTGGGCACCAGTCCTCAGGAAGGATGTACTGGAACTGGAGAGAGTCCAGAGAAGAGGAACAGAACTAATAAAGGGACTGGAGGATATTAGTTATGAGGAAAGGTTACGAGCACTGAACTTATTCTCTCTGGAATCGTTTTTTTTGAATATACGATTTTGTAATAAACTTCTGTTTTGAATGAATGACTTGTATAGCGCTACCTATGCGAACTGAATCGCCTCAGGGCGCTTTTTGCCACTGGTGTCCATCTGTGGTATAGTGCGGTCCTTGCCCTGTGGGGTCCCGATACGCTTACAAACACATACACATACAACATACACATATTTGGCCAATTTTATCGACAGGATCTAATTAACCTACCAGCATGTTTTATATGATACAAGTATTGTTTTTGGTCACTTTAAAAGTCCCACCCACTAAGGGGGTTTTCGTGTTTTTCCCACAATTTTTGGGATGTGGTGACCTCAAACATTTGACCCTACAGAACATGGCATCTTTTTCCTATTCTCTCTGGAGAAGAGATGCTTGAGAGGGGATATGATTTCAATGTAGGAATACCATACTGGTGACCCCACAATAGGGATAAAACTTTCCCGCTAAATGGAATTTATTAAGACACGCGGCCATTCACTAAAATTAGAAGAAAAGAGGTTTAAAGTGGATGTAAACCCACTCTCATCCTTTCTAAACTACTGCAATATTGGTTATCTAGAAGGATATACATGCCTCCTGCATGTATACTTATCTGTCAAATGTCTCCCCTCTGTCTGCTATGAGACTCCCCGCCCACCTCTACACTCCCCATATCAACATGCATTTTCTCCTGTGTATTTCTTACACTGAACTTCTGCTATGATCACTAACATCCAGTCAAAAGCCAGAAAAGTCCCCACATGACTTCAGCATGCCAAATCATGCTGAGGTGTGGAACAGCCAATCCTTGCAGAGCTGCTGAAGAAAGGAGTGGGGTGGGAATTAAAAAATAATGCATGTCTTAGGCTAGTGCACGAGATGATATGTAAATCACCTGTCAATCACAGCAAGGGGGAAGAACAGACAAAGTTTTCACAGTTTGTCCGTTTTATTTAACTGAAAAAAGATATGAGGATTGCTCAGAGCTGGATTAACTCTTTGTGGCAAGACTGGGCACAGCTGATCTGAAATCCCATATTCTATACTGTGCCAGACAAAAAAATAAAAAATTTCGGGTTTACATCCACTTTAACCTTAAACTGCATAGAGGGTTCTTTAGTATAAGGATGTGGAATTCCCTTCCACAGGCAGTGGTTTCAGCAGGGAGCATCTATAAATTTCAAAAAACTATTAGATAAGCACTTGAACGACCACAACATACAGGGATATACAATGTAATACTGACATAATCACACACATAGGTTGGACTCGATGGTCTTTTTTCAACCTCACCTATGTAACATTAAGGTCCTGGAGTGGCCTAGCCAGTGCCCAGACCTTAATCCCATAGAAAATATGTGGAGGGAGCTGAAGGTTCGAGTTACCAAACATCGGCCTCGAAATCTTAATGACTTGGAGAGGATCTGCAAAGAGGAGTGGGACAAAATCCCTCCTGAGATGTCTGCAAACCTGGTGGCCAACTACAAGAAACACCTGACCTCTAATTGCCAACAAGGGTTTTGCCACCAAGTACTAAGTCATGTTTTGTGAAGGGGTCAAATACTTATTTCACTCATTAAAATGCAAATCAATTTATTAATTGTTTGAAATGCGTTTTTCTGGATATTTGTATTGTCTCTCACTGTTAAAATAAACCTACCATTAAATTTATAGAAGATTCTCCCAATGGATGGATTTCATGTTTATCACGCACAAGTTTAATTTTGCACGGGTGCAAGTTATTTGTGATACATATTTCTGTGGACTTTTGTTAAATATGTGTAAGGCTGCATTCACACCTGAGCGTTTTTTATCGCCCTAAGCCTGAAGCTACAAAACGTTCGAGGGGAAAAAATACATTATTCTCTATGGAGATGGTTCACATCTCCACTCCGAAACGCCTGAAGCCGAACGCCTGAATCTCAAACAAGTTCCGGACCCTTTTTTGTCGTGCGAATCGGGTAGATTTGGGCGTTTTTATCCCCATAGAAACTAATGGAAACGCTTGATTCAAGCGACTAGCGCGACAACGAGCGTTTCTACGGGCGTTTTGTCACTGCATCTGCTCCCAGGAAGCAGATGAACAAAATCTAAAAACATACCAACAAATGATGACAGCGATGATCTTTTTTCCTTATTAGCTATCAAGAAAAACGCCAAAGTTGAAAAACGCCTGAAAACGTCGTATGCAAATGCCCAAAAACGACGGTATTCACGCAACAAAACGCCAGTGAAAACGCCGATAAAAACGCTTGTTCCGCTACACTCAGGTGTGAATGCAGCCTTATGGTCTCACTTTACTCTTATGAGGATTTATTTTTAATAATTTCACATTTATATGGGTTATATTGTATTTCAATTTGCCAAAGTCACTAATTATTTGTTTCAAAAACACTCATGTGGGGATTATGTTATAATAATATGGTGGAATATATTATTTATGTGTATGGTATATGTATTCACACACATATGCTTACGAGTTAGAATTTTTTCATTTATTTTATATCATTTCTTTGTCAGTGGGCAAACCTACAAAATCAGGAGGGGGTCCAATGATTTTTTCCCCCTCACTGTAGATACATTTTAACCACTTCCCGACCGCCCCATGTAGATATACGTCGGCAGAATGGCACGTACAGGCAGAACCACGTACCTGTACGTGCCATTCTTCAGGCGCGTGGGGGGTCCGATCGGACCCCCCCCGGCCGGCGGGGACGGTCGGGATCGCTTCAGGAGCGATCCGGGATGAGGGGACGGCCAGTGGTTTCTGGCCACCCCCTCGCGATCGCTCCTGGCGAATCAGATGCTTCCTCTGTCTGTGTCAATCAAAACACAGGCAGAGGAAGTGATGTCACGCTCGGTGCGCCGGTCTATGTGACCGGAACGCCGAGGAGTCAACACACACAGGTTAGTGCACCAACAGTACACTGACACCAGTACACATAGGCACACAAAACACCCCCCTGTCACCCCCAGATCACCCCCAGATCACCCCCCCCCTCCCCCCCCCCCAGTCACAGTGTCACTAATTGCAGTGATCATTTATTTACTGATCACTGCATTTAGTGTCAGTGTGACTGTAATAACTGTCAGTGCAGTTAGTTTTAGGTCCAAGGTAGCCCCCCCCACCCCCCCCTAATAAAGGTTTAACCCCTTGATTGCCCCCCAGGTAACCCTTTCACCCCCTTTTGCCAGTGTCACTAAGCGATCGTTTTTCTGATCGCTGTATTAGTGTCACTGCTGTCGCTAGGTAACCATTTTTTTTTTTTAGGTAACCGCCATGTTTATATAGGTTCATAAATAGGTTTATAGGTCAGGTACCCCCATATTACAACCTAAATAAAGGTTTTAACCCCCTGATTGCCCCTAGAGTTAACCCTTTCACCAGTGATCACAGTATAACTGTCACTGGTGACGCTGGTTAGCCAGTTAGTTATTTCGTTATTTAGGTTCCCCGTCAGGTTTTTATATAGTGTCAGGTACCCCCATATATTACCTAATAAAGGTTTTTAACCCCCTGATTGCCCCTAGTTAACCCTTTCACCCCCTTTTGCCAGTGTCACTAAGCGATCGTGTTTCTGATCGCTGCATTAGTGTCGCTAGGTAACCAGTTTTTTTTTTAGGTTAACCGCCATGTTTATATAGGTTCATAAATAGGTTTATAGGTCAGGTACCCCCATATTACAACCTAAATAAAGGTTTTAGCCCCCTGATTGCCCCTAGTTAACCCTTTCACCCCCTTTTGCCAGTGTCACTAAGCGATCGTTTTTCTAATCGCTGCATAAGTGTCACTGGTGCCGCTAGGTAGCCAGTTTTTTTTTAGGTAACCGCCAGGTTTATATATGTTCATAAATAGGTTTATAGGTCAGGTACCCCCATATTACAACCTAAATAAAGGTTTTAACCCCCTGATTGCCCCTAGAGTTAACTCTTTCACCAGTGATCACAGTATAACTGTCACTGGTGACGCTGGTTAGCCAGTTAGTTATTTAGGTTCCCCGTCAGGTTTTTATATAGCGTCAGTTACCCCCATATAATACCTAATAAAGGTTTTAACCCCCTGATTGCCCCTAGTTAACCCTTTCACCAGTGATCACCGTATAACTGTTACGGGTGACGCTGGTTAGATAGTTTGTTTTTTATACTGTCAGGGCACCCGCCATTTATTACCCAATAACGGTTTAACCCCCTGATCGCCCGGCGGGTGATATCAATTAGGTTTTAGGGTCAAATAAGGTCTGCGTCGCCCCAGGTTAGTGCCAGCACCGCAAACACCCACGCACAAAGCATACACCTCCCTTAGTGGTACAGTATCTGAACAGATCAATATCTGATCTGATCAGATCTATACTAGCGTCCCAGCAGTTTAGGGTTCCAAAAAAACGCATTGTTAGCGGCATCAGCCCAGATACCTGCTAGCACCTGCGTTTTCCCCCTCCGCCCAGCCCAGCCCAGCCCACCCAAGTGCAGTATTGATCGATCACTGTCATTTAGAAAACACTAAGCACACATAACTGCAGCGTTCGCAGAGTCAGGCCTGATCCCTGCGATCGCTAACAGTTTTTTTGTGGTAGCGTTTTGATTCAGTCGCTAACAGTCAGGAGCTTTTTTACCTGTAAATCTCAAAAAAATAAAAAAATAGTTGTCGTTTTATTGTTCTCTCTCTATTGTTGCTCTTTTTTTACTCCATTCTATTCTGCAATGTTTTTTATTATGTTTTATCATGCTTGCTTTTCAGGTATGTAATTTTGTTTACTGTGTTTTAGTGTTAACCATTTTTTTGTTTTCAGGTGCGCCATTCAGTTGCAGCGCGGATTTATTTATCTTGACAGCAACAGTGTTTGCTCCCACGATACATAAAGACGCGACTCCAACACTGTAGGAGGTGATTTCACCACCACAGTTAAAAAAAAGAGCATATATGCCGAAGCATGGGGGCAGCAGGGGGGGGGGGAGCGATTGGCTCCTAATGCTGCGTACATACGGTCGAAATTCCGACGGAGCCTTGCCCCGTGGAAAAGTGCAACCGTGTGTACATGGCATAACTTTTGTGGGAGGATGCCCCCATGCTTCGGCATATATAAATGGTGCATGTATGCCCATCATTAGAAGTGGGTGGATGAAGGGAGGTATTCTAATGGTGGGCATACCCACCAATCAATCTCTTTTTTTCGTTCAGCCAAGAGGCTGCATGAAAAATAAAGATTACAATATATGTCCAGTATGTTGCTGGACTTTGAATGGTTATACCAGAATGATGCCTGCAGGTTTAGGTATCATCTTGGTATCATTCTTTTCAGCCAGTGATCGGCTTTCATGTAAAAGCAATTCTAGCGGGTAATTAGCCTCTAGACTGCTTTTACAAGCAGTGGGAGGGAATGTCCCCCCTCCCGGATATAAACCGCGCCATTGGGAAATTGGGAAAGCGTTTTATCACACCGATCTTGGTGTGGTCAGATGCTTTGAGGGCAGAGGAAAGATCTAGGGTCTAACAGACCCCAATTTTTTCAAAAAA
This sequence comes from Lithobates sylvaticus, assembly GCA_028564925.1. Classification (NCBI taxonomy): domain Eukaryota; kingdom Metazoa; phylum Chordata; class Amphibia; order Anura; family Ranidae; genus Lithobates; species Lithobates sylvaticus. The sequence goes on along the minus strand of CM053027.1, from coordinate 564,896,119 downwards.
AGAGTACCTGTCACTGCCTATTGCTATCATAGGGGATATTTACATTCCGTGAGATAACAATAAAAATGATAACAAAAGAAAAAAATGGAGGGAACAGTTTTAAAATAAAATAAAAAAGCTAAATAAATAAAAAAAATAAAAAAAAAAAAAAAAAAGCACCCCTGCCCCCCCTTCTCTTGCGCAAAGGCGAACACAATCGTTGGTCTGGCGTCATACGTAAACAGCAATTGCACCATGCATGTGAGGTATCACCGCGAAGGTCAGATCGAGGGCAGTAATTTTAGCAGTAGACCTCCTCCGTGAATCTAATGTGGTATCATGTAAAGGCTTTTAAAGGCTTTTAAAAATGTATGTAGTTTGTCGCCACTGCGTGTTTGTGCGCAATTTCAAAGCATGTCCTGTTTGGTATCCATGTACTCGGCCTAAGATCATATTTTTTATTTCATCAAAAATTTGAGCAATGTAGTGTGTTTTAGTGCATTAAAATAAAAAAAAAAAGTGTATTTTTTTTTCCACAAAAAATGCGTTTGAAAAATCGCTGCGCAAATACTGTGTGGAAAAAAAAAAATGCAACACCCACCATTTTAATCTGTAGGGCCTTTGCTTTAACAATATATATAGTGTTTGGGGGTTCAACGTAATTTTCTTGCAAAAAAAAAATATGTTTTCATGTAAACAAAAAGTGTCAGAAAAGGCTTTGTCTACAAGTGGTTAGAAGAGTGGGTGACGTGTGACATAGGCTTCTAAATGTTGTGCATAAAATGCCAGGACAGTTCAAACCCCCCCCAAATGACCCCATTTTGGAAAGTAGACACCCCAAGCTATTTGCTGAGAGCAATGTTGAGCCCATTAAATTTTTTTTTTTTTTTGTCCCAAGAGATTGAATAATGAAAAAAAAAAAAATATATATATTTTTTTTACAAAAAGTTGTCACTAAATGATATATTGCTCAAACATGCCATGGGCATATGTGGAAATACACCCCAAAATACATTCTGTTGCTTCTCCTGAGTACGGGGATACCACATGTGTGGGACTTTTTGGGAGCCTAGCCGCGTACGTCACCCCAAAAACCAAGCACCGCCTTCAGGCTTTCTAAGGGTGTAATTTTTTTATTTCACTTCTCACTGCCAATCACAGTTTCGGAGGCCATGGAATGCCCAGATGGCATAAAACCCCCCAAAATGACCCCATTTTGGAAAGTAGACACCCCAAGCTATTTGCTGAGAGGTATGGTGAGTATTTTGCAGATCTCGCTTTTTGTCACAAAGTTTTGAAAATTGAAAAAAGAAAAAAAATATTTTTTTTTCTTTACTTTCTTCATTTTCAAAAACAAATGAGAGCTGTAAAATACTCACCATGCCTCTCAGCAAATAGCTTGGGGTGTCTACTTTCCAAAATGGGGTCATTTGGGGGGGTTTTGTGCTATTTTGGCATTTTATGGCCTTCGAAACTGTGATAGGTAGTGAGGAGTGAAATCAAAAATTTGCACCCTTAGAAATCCTGAAGACGGTGCTTGGGTTTCGGGGCCCCGTACGCGGCTAGGCTCCCAAAAAGTCCCACATATGTGGTATCCCCATACTCAGGAGAAGCAGCAAAATGTATTTTGGGGTGCAATTCCCCATATAACTATGGCATGTGTGAGCAATATATCATTTAGTGACAACTTTTTTTTATTTTTTTTTTATTTTTTATTTTTTGTCTTTATTCAATCACTTGGGACTAAAAAAAAAAAAAAAAATATTCAATGGGCTCAACATGCCTCTCAGCAAATAGCTTGGGGTGTCTACTTTCCAAAATGGGGTCATTTGGGGGGGTTTTGTGCTATTTTGGCATTTTATGGCCTTCGAAACTGTGATAGGTAGTGAGGAGTGAAATCAAAAATTTGCACCCTTAGAAATCCTGAAGGCGGTGCTTGGGTTTCGGGGCCCCGTACGCGGCTAGGCTCCCAAAAAGTCCCACACATGTGGTATCCCCATACTCAGGAGAAGCAGCTAAATGTATTTTGGGGTGCAATTCCACATATAACCATGGCATGTGTGAGCAATATATCATTTAGTGACAACTTTTTGAAAACATTTTTTTTTTTTTTTTTTTTTTATTTATTCAATCACTTGGGACTAAAAAAAAAAATATTCAATGGGCTCAACATGCCTCTCAGCAAATAGCTTGGGGTGTCTACTTTCCAAAATGGGGTCATTTGGGGGGGTTTTGTACTTCCCTGCCATTTTAGCACCTCAAGAAATGAGATAGGCAGTCATAAATTAAAAGCGGTGTAAATTCCAGAAAATGTACTCTAGTTTGTAGACGCTATAACTTTTGCGCAAACCAATAAATATACGCTTATTGGCATTTTTTTTACTAAAGACATGTGGCTAAATACATTTTGGCCCAAATGTTTGATTAAAATTGAGTTTATTGGATTTTTCTTATAACAAAAAGTAGAAAATATCTTTTTTTTTCAAAATTTGCAGTCTTTTTCCGTTTATAGCGCAAAAAATAAAAATCACAGAGGCAATCAAATACCATCAAAATAAAGCTCTATTTGTGGGAAGAAAAGGACGCCAATTTCGTTTGGGTACAACATTGCATGACCGCGCAATTACCAGTTAAAGCAGTGCAGTGCGAAATTGAAAAAAGACCTCTGGTCCTTTGGCTGCCAAATGGTCCGGGGCTGAAGTGGTTAAGCTTATTTTAAAGTTTAAAA
>CM053027.1:564848218-564892932 GCA_028564925.1 Lithobates sylvaticus | reverse complement strand
ATGAGGTTTCAGGCTGATGGAACTTTACCCTTGTGTCTGACCTACCCCCCCCCCCCTTTTTTTTTCTTCTCTCCATTCCCTTCCTCTCCCCCCCCCCCTTTTTTCTCCCCATTCCCTTCCTCTCCCCCCTTTTTTTTCTTTCCTTCTGTCCATTCCCTTCCTCTTCCTAGCCTCTTCTCCTCCTCCTCTCCTTTTTCTTGCTAGGACCCTTTAGGTCTAGTCTAACTCTCTGATGTTCTCATTACACGGTCTCCGATGTAGAAAATTGTCATACAGCGACTCCTCAGATCTGGACACTCGCAGTCCGCATTTTAGTCAACTGGCAAGACTACAAGTTTAACAACTTTTGTGAAAGGGACCTTTCTTTTTTGTTTTTAAGTCTTTGGAATCCAAAGAGAGTGTGGTCTCTGTATTTACCGTGTGTTCTTTTGCAAAAATAAAGTACTGTATTGGATACATAAACATAAAGCCATCTAGTTCAACCAATAGAAAAAATGAAATACTCCATATGTACAATCCTATCCCCAAATTTGATCCAGGGGTAGGCAAATAAACTATAAAACATGATCCAATTTGCTTTAGCAGGGTAAAAATTAATTCCTTCCTTGTCCCCCAGGAGGCAATCAGGCATTCTCTGAATCAACAATCCCTAGTTTCAATGCTCATAAATGTTAGTATCTAGCAATAATTTTGGGCATTTAAAAATGCAGACAGCTCTTTATTAAAGCAAATCCACTAAACTGACCAGAACCACCACATGAGGGAGTCTATTCCACATTTTCACAGCTCTTACTGTGAAAAAAACGTTCCAGATTTGGAAGTAAAATCTCTTTTTCTCCAGATGTAGAGTGCCCCCTTATCCTCTGTAATGACCTTAAAGCTCATTTCCATGTGCCTGTCACTTTAAATAGTTCATCTGGACCCGCTTGGTCCTCTGATTGGCTGAGTTGGAGGGGCGGGCTGATGATGTTGCGCTCTTCATTCACTGAATATAAAGATGCCTACGAATGGCTGAGCACCACTTTGTTCTAGGTGTGAGACAGAAAGTCTGTCTCACAGACGGAACCCAGCACTCTGTACTGTATACAGCTAAAGCTACATGCAGTACATACAGTGCCTAGAGACGTTGTAGGACTATTTAAAGTGACAGGAAACATGCAAATCAGCATTAAAGTGAAGAACTCTACACCAAGTGGACCACTGATGTATTTATACATGATGATCATATCCCCCTTAATCTCCTCTTCTCAAGAGAGAATAAATTCAGTTCCTCTAATCTTTCCTCATAGCTGAGCTCCTCCATGCCTCTTATCAGTTTGCTTGCCCTTCTCTGCACTTTCTCCAGTTCCCCGATATCCTTTTTGAGAACTGGAGCCCAAAACTGAACTGCATATTCCAGATGAGGTCTTACTAATGATTTGTACAGGGGCAAAATTATCTCTCTCTCTCTCTGGAGTCCATACCTCTCTTAATACAAGAAAGGACTTTGCTTGCTTTGGAAACCACAGCTTGGCATTGCATGCTATTATTGAGCTTATGATCTACCAAAACCCCCAGATCCTTCTCCACTATGGATTCCTCTAGTTGCACTCACCCTAGTATGTATGATGCATGCGTATTTTTAGCCCCCAAGTGCATAACTTTACATTTATCAACATTAAACCTCATTTGCCACATAGTTGCCCAATTAAACAGGGCATTGAGGTCATCTTGTAAATTGGAGACCTCCTGTGAGGACGTTATTTCACTGCATAGTTTGGTGTCATCTGCAAACACTGAAATGGTATTTTTAATCCCAGACCCAATATCATTTATAAATAGAATTTAAAAGTAAGGGTCCCAAAACTGAACCTAGAAGTACATCACTAATAACCTTAGACCATTTAGATTATGAATTATTCATTATTACTCTTCGAATATGGATTTTTAGCCAGTTTTCTAGCCATTGAAATTGTGGTGAAAAAATAATTATCCATCCGAAGAGAACTGCATTGTCTGCCCAATCATGAAACAAAACACAGCAGAATTCATTTCTACTTACACCTTCCTTAGGAGCTTCATGGGGTTTACCATGGATTTTGTTGTAAACTATTCAGTGAACATAGAAGAACTGATACTGGTTTGAAGGCAAAGGGTGGTCACACGAAATATTAATTTGATTTGGATTTCTCTTTAGTTCATTTACATTTTTGTATTCATTGTGTTAATTTATAAATATAAAAACTAACTTAAAGAGGAAGTAAAGCCGTTTTTTTTTTTTTTAAATAGGAACCTGCAAGGCAAAGGCATAATGAGCTAGTATGCATAGCATACTAGCTCATTATGAATGACTTACCTGAGAACGAAGCCCCCGTAGCGGTCTACATCCACGATCTTCTGCGCCGCCATCCAGGGCCGGAGTGACTTCCGGGTCTCGCCGCTCCAGCTCCAGCTCCACTGTGATTCGCTGGAGTGGCGATGACGTCACTCCCGCGCATGTGCACGAGAGCGGCATATCACCGTGATCTCGGCATGCGCAGTGCGCGCCGCTGTCTACGGCGCATGCGCCGTACATAGTGGTGCCTTTTCTTTTCTAAATATCTCCTAAACCATGTAGGTTTAGGAGATATTTATTGGACCTACAGGTAAGCCTTAATCTAGGCTTACCTGTAGGTCAAAGTGGTCCCAGAGGGTTTACTTCCACTTTAACTCTTCTATTTCTCAAAGCATTCTTAGTTTGCAGCATTTTTTTTACCCCTAGTGTAGCGCTAATTAGTAAATTAAAATTATTATTTGATACAATTGAAGTCCATATAAACACAATCCATATAGGTACTTCAGAGCACTCAAGATGAGAAGTCCCACATGCCATGAAAGTGGAGAAAAAAATAGCAGAGGTGTCACCAGCCAGTGATTTCAGATCACGCTTACTGTAGGAAGTGTGACCCCCCCCTAAAAAGGAGTGGTCTGATATGCTTTGTTTACAATGCGCAAAGCCTGAGATCCGGATCACTGGACTATCCTCCCCTGTGTCAGGGTAAGTGGCACCAAAGAAATGGATGGATGCAGCCCTTCATGCATGATTATCCCTCTGAGATAAACTCAAATCACCAGGCATCACTCACATGAAAGCTTAAAAACAAGTATGGCTGATCGTTAATCAAGGAAGCAAAGAAATGGCCAGCATCAACCCATTGGTGCCTCCGATGACGTCACATATGACGAAACGCGATGATCAGAGCTACGCACACACCTTACCACACATGCACGGTCGATGTCGGACATCAGCTATTTATACACGCTTGTTTTTAAGCTTTCAAGTGGGTGTTACTGCTCCTTTTTAAATAAATCAGCCTAAACGGTATCACACTATGTTGGTTACCTTTTTATTTTCATGCCTGGTGATTTGAGCTCATCCCAGTGGGTTAATCACGCATGGAGCGCTGCATCCATCCATCCATTTCTATAGCGTCACTTACTCTGACACAAGGGAGGATATTTCAGTGATCCGGATCTCAGGCTTTGCGCATTGTAAACAAAGCGCATCAGACCGCTCTTATTAGGGGGTAACGCTTCCTACAGGAAGCGTGGTGTGAAACCACTGGTTGGCGACACCTCTGCTATTTTTATCACCACTTTCACGCCATGTGGGACTTCTCATCTTGGGTGCTCTGAAGTACCAAGATGGATTGTGTTTATATGGACTTCAATTGGTTCAAATAATCATTTTAATTTACTAATTAGCGCTGCACTATTGGTTTTATATATTTTATTTGTTAAGTGTCTGGACATTGTGCACAGCTGCTGTTATTGTTTATTTTCAGTTTTTCACTTTTGCGCAGATTTATATATCTTTTTATATTTTCTCACCCCTGCCCAAAACTTTTGCACAGCAGTGTTCTTTAACCACTTAAACCCCCGGACCATTTTGCTGGCCACAGACCAGACCACTTTTCGCGATTCGGCACTGCGTCGCTTTAACTGACAATTGCGCGGTCGTGCGACGTGGCTCCCAAACAAAATTGACGTCCTTTTTTTCCCACAAATAGAGCTTTCTTTTGGTGGTATTTGATCACCTCTGCGTTTTTTCTTTTTACAAAAAAAGAGCGACAATTTTGAAAAAAATATATTTTTTACTTTTTCCTATAATAAATATCCCCCAAATATATATATATAAAAAAAAAAAAAAATTTCCCTCAGTTTAGGCCGATACGTATTCTTCTACATATTTTTGGTAAAAAAAAAATAAAAAATTGTAATAAGCGATTATTAATTGGTTTGGCATTTTTATTAATAATTATTTTTTTTTTTACTAGTAATGGCAGCGATCAGCTATTTTTATCGGACATTTTTGGGACCATCGTCATTTATACAGCAATCAGTGCTATACAAATGGACTGATTCCTGTGTAAATGACACTGGCAGTGAAGGAGTTAACCACTAGGTGGCAGTGTAGGGGTTAAGTGTGTCCTGGGGCGTGTTTCTAACTGTGGGGGGCGTGACTGTGTGTGACACGTCACTGATCTCTGCTCCGATCACATGGAGCAGAGATCAGTGACACTGTCCCTAGGCAGAACGGGGAGATGCTTGATTACATTAGCATCTCCCCGTTCTTCCTCCCCGTGAGACGATCGCGGGTATCCCCTCGGCGAACGAGTCCGCGGGAGCCGCGATCCAAATCATGGAGGTCCCGATCGGCGCGTGCCGCCGGCAGCAAGCTGGCAAATTTAAAGGGACGTACCTGTACGCCCATTTGCCTGTCCGTCCATCTGTGTGTGCCGGTCGGGAAGTGGTTAGTGATGTATTCATGAATACAGAGCTGAATTTGTGTGTTTTATATCTGCCTGGTGTTCAGCTTCAAATAACAAGTACTATTAAAAAAAAAAAAAAAAAGCGTACAATTTAATACATTCAGAGGAGACACAAAGTAAGCCAGCATGACTATTTAATGCAATTCACTGAACGCTCAGGCCCAGTCTGCTTCTTTTTTTGGCTGTTACCTTTTCTACGGCCTCTACTTTTTCACGCTCCAGTGTTTTCTCCTTCTGTCTCTCTGCTCTTAATGCAGCCGTTGATGTCGCTCGCATAGATGTAAAGTCGAAGGTCATCCACTCTTCTCTCTGAAATGGAAACACAGCTTCATTTAGCATTGCAGAACACACAGACCATCTCTGGCCTTATGGAGGAAAAGCTATACCTACACCACACAGGAGAGTCAGCGACACACCCGCAGCATTTCAAAATGTGCCCATATAAGAGACAGGCAGTTATCAGTGGGTGAGATTTTGTTTTCTTACAAGAGAACCTGTCACCTCAACCTGAATGGAGTTCTAAATCTACCTCAATATTTTTATTTTTGGGCTGGCTTCAGTTGAGAAGGGCTTTGAAGGGCTAGGTAGATTTATTCCCCTCCTGGTTAGGCTTTGATATCCCGGATGTATAGATGCCATGCGTCTAAAATGCAGTTTCCTATGGAAAGCCAACTAAAGGAGTAGTGGCCTAAAGATAAAACATGCTTTTATGCATGCAGTATTTTTCATTTCACTGGATCCTCTATAGGTTTATACTGTATGCACAGTAGTAGCTACTCCAGCTGTAGGGCTACATGTACACCAAGGGTACTTTCACCCTGACCACGGCCACGGGAAAATGCAAAATGCATTTTTGCCATGTTTTGCGTTTTCTCGCAGCCGGCGGTCACGGAGGTTTAAATGCAGCAGCATTGAGTTTAAGACCCCTTTCACACTGGGGCGTATTTCAGGCATTTGTCAGGCGCGTTAGCGTTAAAAAAAGCGCCTGTAAGACCCCTTTCACACTGGGCGTTTTTCAGGCTCTTTTCAGGCGTGTTAGCGTTAAAAAAAGCGACTGCAAATCGCTTGAAAGAAGCCTCATCTGCAATTCCAATGTGAAAACCCAAGTGCTTTAAGAGCCCTTTCACACTGCCAGCGCCCGAAAAAAGCTCGTAAAGCACCACTTAAACTAGCGGTGCTTTACCAGAGTTTTTCGAGCGCTAGTGGGGCGCGTTTAACCCCTGCTGGTGGCCAAATAAAGGGTTAAAAGTGCCGCTGCTAAAAGTGCTTTTCAGGCACTTCCCATTGATTTCAATGGGAAGAGGCGCTTTAGGAGAGGTGTATTCACTGCTCCAAAAGTGCTGCAAGGAAGCTGCTTGCAGGACTTTTTTTGACGCCCTGCCAGCGCAGCGCCTCGGTGTGAAAGCACTCGGGCTTTCACATTGGGAATGCAGTTGCGGCTTCTTTCAGGCACTTTACAGGTGCTTTTTTTTAACGCTAAAGCACATAAAAAATGCCTGAAATACACCCCAGTGTGAAAGCGTCCAAAAAAGTCCTGCAAGCAGCTTCTTTGCACCGCTTTTGGAGCGGTGAATACACCGCTCCTAAAGCACCTCTTCCCATTGAAATCAATGGGAAGCGCCTGAAAAACACCTGAAAAGCGCTTTTAGCAGCAGTGCTTTGGGGCGCTTTTAACCCTTTATTTGGCCACTAGCAGGGGTTAAAAGTGCCCCACTAGCGCTCAAAAAACGCTGGTAATGCACCGCTAGTTTAAGCGGCGCTTTACGAGCGTTTTTCGGGCGCTGGCAGTGTGAAAGGGCTCTTAAAGCACTTGGGTTGAGGCTTCTTTCAAGCACTTTACAGGTGCTTTTTTTTACCGCTAAAACGCCTGAAAAACACCCCAGTGTGAAAGGGGTCTTAGAGGTTTGGGGAAAAAAAATGCCTAACACTTGCTGACTAAAATCTGCTCAATAGTTATGGACAGCAATTAAGTCCTGGTGGGGCTCAACCCTGCGCCACTCTACCAAAAACTAAAGCCTTCCGTTAGCAAATACATTTTTCATACTAAGCAAAAGGAAACTTAAATTTGTAAAACCAACATTTCATAAACCTGATATGTGCCTGCTGTACCATGTACTTGTTTGAAAAAGTATCCTCTTCTCTTTGTATTGCTTTCTTTGTGTGAAATCCGTGGTGTCGCTGCTAGTCCCCCTGCTTTCGTATGTGAAAACTGCCCACACTAAGGAGAGCAAAGGGTGGTCAGTCTCTAGCTGTGCTGGTAACTCAGCCTGCTCTCCTCCAATGATCAGACTTGTTCTGGCATTTCCACAGCCATTCACTGGGAGGATCACTGTGCTGCTGTTTCTCCTCCCCCAGCCCTCTGAGCTCATTCTGCAAGCTGAGGACAGAGGGTGTGTGATCACTTATTAAAAAAGGAAAGAAGGGTGTTAATAATGTTTTTATATCTATACACAAATGTTTTGCCTTTCATTTCAATTTTTAAACTGAATGGGTTGTTTTACAAGGTGAGGTTTTAACCACTTCCGGATTGGCTCACGCCGATATACGTCAGCACTTTGAAGAGGGATATCGTTGTTACGGCAGCAGCTAGCTGCCATAACCCGGTATCTTCTTCAGTGAGCAGTCCGGTTTCAGATAAAAGTGGTCTCTGCGGAGGGCCGCTCTCCGGTGACCTCCGCCGCTGCGATCGGGTCCTTTTCCATGTGTGGTATAGTGCTGAGTGAGGGGAAGATGGCCCCCACCCAGCTCCATACCATTGCATTTTTTAACCACTTCAGCCCCGGACCAATTGGCAGCCAAAGGACCAGGCCCCTTTTTGCGATTCGGCACTGCGTCGCTTTAACTGATAATTGCGCGGTCGTGCGACGTGGCTCCAAAACAAAAATTGGCGTCCTTTTTTTCCCACAAATAGAGCTTTCTTTTGGTGGTATTTGATCGCCCCTGCGGTTTTTATTTTTTGCGCTATAAACAAAAATAGAGCGACAATTTTGAAAAAAATACAATATTTTTTGCTTTTTGCTATAATAAATATCCCCAAAAAATATATAAAAAAAACATTTTTTTTCCTCAGTTTAGGCCGATACGTATTCTTCTACATATTTTTGGTAAAAAAAATTGCAATTAGCGATTATTGATTGGTTTGCGCAAAAGTTATAGCGTTTACAAAATAGGGGATAGTTTTATAGCATTTTTATTAATATTTTTTTTTTACTAGTAATGGGGGCGATCAGCGATTTTTATTGTGACTGCGACATTATGGCGGACACATCGGACATTTTTGACACATTTTTGGCACCATTGTCATTTATACAGCAATCAATGCTATTTAAATGCATTGATTCCTGTATAAATGACAGTTGTAGTGAAAGAGTTAACCACTAGGGGGAGGGGAGGGGTTATGGGCTCTGACGTGTGTGTGTTTTTTTACATTAGGGGGCGGGGCTGACGTCTGACGTCATTGATCGGCTTTCCCGATGACCGGGAACAGTCAATCAATGACAGGCAGAGTAGGAAGCGCGGGGAGAGGTTTGTTTACACATAGCTCTCCCCGTTCTTCAGCTCCGTAACCCAATCGCGGGACACCAGCGGCGATCGGGTCCGCTGGTCCCGCGGCCGGGGTCACGGAGCTCCCGACCGGGTCACGAGCGCGCCGCTGGCGGCGCGCGCGCGACCCACGGGCAGGCATTTACAGGGCCACGTACAGGTATGTGGTTTTGCCAGCCCGTGCCATTCTGTAGACGTATATCTACATGAGGCGGTCGGGAAGCGGTTAAACAACTTTTTTTTCCTTTCTTTTTTTTATTGCATTTTAGTGTAAATATGAGATCTGAGGTTTTTTTGACCCCAGATCTCATATTTAAGAGCTCCTGTCATGCTTTCATTCCTTTTTACATACATTTACAATGTTAACATTCCTTGTAATAGGAATAAAAAAGTGACAATTTTTTTTTTAAAGAACAGTGTAAAAATAAAAAGTAAAATAACTACGTGAGCAGCGCCCGCATATGAAAACGGTGTTCAAACCACACATGTGAGGTATCGCCACGATCATTCGAGCGAGAGCAATAATTCTAGCCCTAGACCTCCTCTGTAACATCACCTATGGAGATTTTTAAGGGTAAAAATTTGTCGCTATTCCACGAGCGAGCCCAATTTTGAAGCGTGACATGTTGGGTATCAATTTACTTGGCGTAACATAATCTTTTACAATATAAAAAAACATTGGGCTAACTTTACTATTGTCTTATTTTTTAATGCAAAAAAGTGTATTTTTTCCAAAAAAATGTGCGCTTGCAAGACCGCTGCGCAAATACGGTGTGACAGAAAGTATTGCAATGACCGGCATTTTATTCTCTAGGGCAGGGATCTCCAAACTACGGCCCTCCAGCTGTTGCGGAACTACACGTCCCATGAAGCATTGTAAAAATCATAAAATCATAGACATGATGGGAATTGAAGTTCCTGAACAACTGGAGGGCCACAGTTTGGAGACCACTGCGGGTGTTAGAAAAAAAAAATATATATATATATATATATATATATATATATATATATAATGTTTGGGGGTTCCAAGTAATTTTCTAGCAAAAAAAATTATTTTAATTGTGAACACCAAATCTCAGACAGAGGCTCGGTCCTCAAGTGGTTAAATATACTTTAAAGTAAAGCTCAATGCATGCATAGCAATGCTTTGGGTAGCTTACTTTAACCACATTACATGTGCGCTATGGTCGAATGACGGCCACAGCGTGGATGTGAATTCCTGGGAGGCCGTCATATGACGTCCTCCCATGTGCACGTTCCCTGCGCGCGCCCCTGCGTTCCCTGCGCTGTGGTCACTGAGACTCGGGTGATCAGCGATCCGAGTAAGTGGCGGTCCCGGCCCCTTACCATGTGATCAGCTGTTAGCCAATGACAGCTGATCACATGATGAAAACAAAAGCTCGGTGATCGTTTTTTTTTCTCCTCACGCTGACAGCGGAGGAGAAAAAAAAAAGCCGATCACCGGCTCATTTTAAAGGGACATCGGTCCCTTAAAGTCAGAGGCAATTATGCCACCTGTAATGCCCACAAGTGCCACCTGTCAATGCCCAAAAGTGCCACCTGTCAATGCCCACAAGTGCCACCTGTCAATGCCCACAAGTGCCACCTATCAATGCCCACAAGTGCCACCTATCAATGCACACAAGTGCCACCTATCAATGCACACAAGTGCCACCTATCAATGCACACAAGTGCCACCTATCAATGCACACAAGTGCCACCTATCAATGCACACAAGTGCTGCCAATCAGTGCCACCTAAAAGTGCTGCCTATCAGTGTAACTCATCAGTGCCCATCACTGCCACCCATCAGTGCCCGGCACTGCCACCTCATCAGCGTACATCAATGACAGACAAAAATTACCCATTTAAAATTTTTATAACAAAATTTAAAAAAAAAAAAATAATTTTTTTTTTTTAATTCGGTCTTTTAAATTTTTTTTAACAAAAAATAAAAAAATCGGAGAGGTGATCAAATACCACCAAAAGAAAGCTCTTTTTGGGGGAAAAAAAAAGATAAAAATGTTAATTGGGTACAGTGTTGAATGACCGCGCAATTGTCATTCAAAATGCGACAGCGCTGAAAGCTGAAAATTGGTCTGGATAGGAGGGGGGTTTAAGTGCCCAGTAAGCAAGTGGTTAAACATTTTTTTTTTTTTTTGCATTTTAGAAAAGGGTTGAAACCCCCTCAGCTTTTCTTTTTTGTCATCTGTGTCCCATGAGGAAGATGTCCCTTCACTTTCTGTAGACACGACTGGAAAATGATGTAGTTGTATAATAGAGAATTTCCATTATCACACACATAGGTTGGCCTTGATGTTTTTTTTCGACCTCACCTACTATGTAACTGTCCCCACTGGGCAACAGCCAACCTCAATCACTCTATCCAAAACCCCCAAAAAAAGTATCAGCTTTATATTTACATTCCTAAAAAGTGGAAATACAGAATGGAAATCTTTGTTAACATATATTCAGGGTTACAGTTAAGCCTGGTACACACGGGCTGAATGTCGGGTGACATCGGCCGGTTCAATAAAAACTGTCTGACATCCGGCCTGTGTGTATGGCAGCCAGTCCAACAGAAGCCCGGCCAAATGGGCATGCTGGAAAACCAGCAGCCGACCAGCTCCCAATGACCAGAGTGTGGGCATAACAGCCAGGCCACATGAATTCTCAGCAAAGTTAGCAATGATGGCCCCATATTTCTGCATAGACAGTTTAATGTGGTTAATAATGACATTTGTCGATCGTGATTAATTGTGAAGCAGTTACGGAACATAGTGAACATCTGCACACTCCAGTTCCATGGGACGCTGTGGTAGTGTGCTCAGATGGCCGAATGAATATCAACTCCTATGAGGGGACAGTTTGGACAGGACACCGACCTCCTCATTGCAATCTGACGCAAACAATGCAGAGTCACATATCACCATCTATTACCATATAAAGATTTCAGTGAAAACACAGGGACATCTACAATATATTAGATTTCATTCTATAAAATATATAATCCAGTAACGAGGCAAACAATTTACATTTGGTCCTTTAACGATCATTTGGCAGTGAACTGAAGCTTACTGAATGCTAATCTGCTGTAGCGCTTTGTGCGGTCTTATTGAGTATGCCTGATCATGTTTCTGTATTTCACATAAAAAATTACCAATTATAAATCTTAAAGGACTTGTTCACATCACTGCTTTGCGGTAATGCACAGTAAATGATTGCATTGTAATGTATCAAGCAAGGTGCAAAGCATTGTTATTTAGTTTGAATGGCAACACTGTTGTGAAAAAAATAGTGCAGGAGCAGAAGTGAAACAGCTGTGCAGGATATGCATCAATGCAACACAACTGGGCGTGGACTCCAAGAATATTCCTAGGGCTTCATGGCATCCAGAGGGCATCAAAGTTTCCTGGCATTTAGCACCCTTCATAGCAGTGTGATGTATTAAAGTCATTGTAAAGGCAGTTTTTTTTTATTTTAATGCATTCTGGAATCACACTGGTTCCCGCATCGCTATAGTGTGAACCCAAACTAAAGAATGTGCTGGTTTTTATTAGGGGAAACAAAACCCAGAACATTCCCACTGACAGTATAGAGCTCTGCTTTGTTTAAATAGGCAGAGTACTGTTCTGTCTTTCTCCTCGCCAATCAGCGGGTTCCGGGGGGTCATCCATTGGCTTGCGCCCACTGATGGGCTTGTGCTGTGCGGGAACCCCCTACCTGGAAGTGCCGAATCTTGTACTACTAGAACTAGAGCCACTTTGCTACCATACAACGGCGTTATGCGGTTGGAAAATGGCTATACTAACATTTGTCTGCAGTCCCCTTTTCTCTAATGTGCTATTCCAAGACACATCCACAGTAGGATACTTGCTGTATTTCACAATTAGAAAGGTTAGGTAGTTATGTTGGTTGAGAATACCTGGCTCGTAACCAATCCATAGTAAAAGGTGTGCAGTAGAGTTAAAGTAGAAATCTAGGCAAAAACTTTTTTTTTTTTTTGGATAGAGTAAGGGAGGGTTATAACTAGGGTTGTCCCGATACCACTTTTTTAAGACTGAATACAAGTACCGATACTTTTTTTCAAGTACTCGCCGATACCGATACTTTTTTTAATGTCATGTGTTAGTTTGACTGATGGGGACTGATAGGTGGCACTGATAGGTGGCACTTATGGGCACTGATAGGCAGCACTTATGGAATCTGATAGGTGGCTGGCACTGATAGACGGCACTTATGGGCACTAATAGGTGGCACCGACAAGTGGCTGGCACTGATAGATAGCACTTATGGGCACTGACCGGTGTCTGGCACTGAAATGCAGCAATAAATGACATGAGGAAAGAATTTATTTTTGAAATGCTGTGCTGTGACGCCCATCTTGGTACACCCTGCCGCAGTAAGCAGCAGCAGACATCTTGTTACACCCAGATGGGCTGGGTGTAACAAGATGTCCGCTGCTGGTTTACTACAGCCAAGTGCAGGGTGTACCAAGATGGGCGTCGGGATGTTCAGCCGCCGACGGCTCTCTCTGATGTCCCTCTCTCTCTGATGGCTCTCTCTCTCTCTGATGGCTCTCTCTCTCTCTGATCACTCTTGTATAAATTTCTCTCTCTCTGTTGTCTCTGATGTCCCTCTCTCTCTGATGTCCCTCTCTCTCTGATGTCCCTCTCTCTGATGGCTCCCTCTCACTCTGATGGCTCCCTCTCACTCTGATGGCTCCCTCTCACTCTGATGGCTCCCTCTCACTCTGATGGCTCCCTCTCACTCTGATGGCTCCCTCTCACTCTGATGGCTCCCTCTCACTCTGATGGCTCCCTCTCACTCTGATGGCTCCCTCTCACTCTGATGGCTCCCTCTCACTCTGATGGCTCCCTCTCACTCTGATGGCTCCCTCTCACTCTGATGGCTCCCTCTCACTCTCTCTCTGATGGCTCCCTCTCACTCTCTCTCTGATGGCTCCCTCTCACTCTCTCTCTGATGGCTCCCTCTCACTCTCTCTCTGATGGCTCCCTCTCACTCTCTCTCTGATGGCTCCCTCTCACTCTCTCTCTGATGGCTCCCTCTCACTCTCTCTCTCTGATGGCTCCCTCTCACTCTCTCTCTGATGGCTCCCTCTCACTCTCTCTCTGATGGCTCCCTCTCACTCTCTCTCTGATGGCTCCCTCTCACTCTCTCTCTGATGGCTCTCTCGCTCTCTGATGGCTCTCTCGCTCTCTGATGGCTCTCTCGCTCTCTGATGGCTCTCTCGCTCTCTGATGGCTCTCTCGCTCTCTGATGGCTCTCTCACTCTCTGATGGCTCTCTCACTCTCTGATCGCTCTCTTGTATGTATTTCTCTCTCTCTGTTGTCTCGTTCTCGGATGTCTCTCTCTCTCTCTCTCTCTCTCTCCGATTTCCCTCTCTCTCCGATTTCCCTCTCTCTCCGATTTCCCTCTCTCTCCGATTTCCCTCTCTCTCCGATTTCCCTCTCTCTGATGTCTCTCTCTCTGATCGCTCTCTTGTATGTATTTCTCTCTCTCTGTTTCTTTCTCTGATGTCTCTCTCTCTCTGATGTCTCTCTGTTGTCTCTTTCTCTGATGTCTCTCTCTCTCTCTCTCTCTCTGATGTCTCTCTGTTGTCTCTTTCTCTGATGTCTCTCTCTCTGTTGTCTCTCTCTGGTGTCTCTCTCTGTCTCAGGTACAGGGCAGCAGAAGACACGCCCCCTTCACACAGGCCCCCGTGTTATGTGTCTCATTACACAGGCTGACTCCGCCCGCCCTCTCCGCCCACCAGCTCGCTCCGGCCGCCCTCTCCGCCCACCAGCTCGCTCCGGCCGCCCTCTCCGCCCACCAGCTCGCTCCGGCCGCCCTCTCCGCCCACCAGCTCGCTCCGGCCGCCCTCTCCGCCCACCAGCTCGCTCCGGCCGCCCTCTCCGCCCACCAGCTCGCTCCGCCCGCCCTCTCCGTCCACCAGCTCGCTCCGCCCGCCCTCTCCGTCCACCAGCGGACTCCGCCGCCCTCTCCGTCCACCAGCTGACTGCGCGCTGACCAGGTATCGGATCTGGCATCGGGAGCATTTGTGCGAGTACAAGTACTCGCGCAAATGCTCAGTATCGGTATCGGGACAACCCTAGTTATAACCCTTGTAAGCTTTATTTTGGCCATCTTTGCCCCATTGTGGAGATTTTCCTTTACTACCTGTCCCATAGTCAAGCAGGAGTGAGAGGAAATCCCTTCAAATTAGGGGAAACTCTTGGGGATGGAAGATTGGAAGATTTCCCCTCTATTACTTTTCTGGGGACAACCCAAAATTTGGCATTTTCTTTTACTTTCAATGATAATGGTAAATAGGACAAATAGAGAGGGTGAATCTCAGCAATAAAACCCCAACAGGGGTTCTAATCCATCTCTGCCTCCAAGTTTTGCCTTTAGTTATACTTTAAGGTCAGGGTTTTGTGAAGGCCAGACCCATTAAACCTTGGTTTTTGGACCTGGTGTTTTGTGCCTTGACTCAATTTGAGAAGGATCTGCATACAGTTTCTCTGTTTTTATTTTATTTTTTGGACACATCACATCCTTGGTTCACACCTGTGCGGGTTTTTGGGCCTCGTTTGTACGGGGACAGCAGCTCATTAATTTGAACTGGCTGCTGTGCCTGTGTTTTCCACAGAAAATAAGGTTCATGCACCATTCTGTAAACACAGTGGCTGGGAAATAACATGGTTCTTTTGCACCATGTGATTTCCCTGTGGTTCCTTCAAACGCACTGCGGATTGAGATGCATGGGGTGCCATTAAGAATGAATGGCATCCCCGCGCATCTCTACAGAGCAGCACGTTTTTGTACATTTTTGGGCCTGCAGCAGGAAAAACAAAGCCCATCTTAAGCAAGATCTTTCTTCTGTGCATTCTGAACAGCAAAGTAGCCTTTAGCCCTCCTTCATATTGAATGCGGCTTTGAAGTGTCAGTGTAACTTGGAAGCCATCTGTGCGGGTTCATGCACAAAATGTCTATGCAAGTCGCAATCAAAATTGACAAAAGTAGTGCAGGAACTACTTTTTCAAATCGATGTAGCACCGTAAAGTGAGCGGCGCACCGACTTGATCAGTGCCATTGCAGACAACAGAGTATTGCGACTTGAGGTCAAATCGCATGACAAGTCATGCTAATGTGAACGAGGGCTTACGGACATGTGGAAAGAAACAAAGTAGCCAAGGCCTGCCTGCCTGCCTGGATTAATAAAATGTAACCACATTTATGAAATAGTATCCGCATTTCAATGTGAGCAAAGAAAGTGCAGCTCCCAGGTAGAAGAGTAACCAACCACAGTACAAGCAACACAGACAACCAGATTAGCCAGGTAGTGCAGAGCCGGACCCACCAAAAAAACATGCCACTGGCAGCGTCTCATGGCCTCCCTCAAACACTCCAGTGTGTTTTTCTGCACTTAGGTCAGGCTTTCTCAACCTTTTCAACACAGAGAAACCCTTGAAATAACTTTCCGGTCTTAAGGAACCTCTGCTAAAAATTACTAGATCTACAACATTAGGGTGATGGTCAGTGGGAAGGATGCTCCTTGCACTTGTGGTCATCGGGAAGAATTTCCCTCTTATAGATAGCTAAAAGGATCAATGGTGTCAGTGGGAACTTATCTGACAGGCATAAATTGGCCATTGTTCAAGGAACCCCTAGCCACCTTTGGAGGAACCCTGGCTGAGAAACCCTGACTTAGGTTTTAAAAAGAACTCTTAAGTGTGCTTGAAATTCTCTACGGCGCAGAGCCCTAGAGGAGCATGTCTTGGTCTGAACCAGGGGTCTGTGCCATCTCAGCAGGAAAAGCAACAGCCAACAAATCACAAAAATGCTAAAACACAAATTCTATGGAAAATATATAAAAAATTGTACCTCCAGTGCTGGGCCAACTTTACTTTCCTGAGGCTGAGGCTGAGGCTCTTTCTGGATTTTCCATGCCTTCTTTTCACTGGCTGGGGCAGCCACAACCCATTCTCCCTCAGAATCCTGAAAAGATCCAAAAAAAACACATTTACAAATGACAGAAATCGTTGATGATTTTCCCAGAACTTAACCACTTACTGACCGCCCCATAGCAGATTTACTGCTGCAGGGTGGCTCTCCTTTGCAGGATCACGTATATATACATGATTCTGCACTTCCACCTACAGGGCACGTGTCAGCTGCTGGCGGCCCCCGCTTCTGCTGTGATTATTCACAGCACGAGACAATTTGTGGGTGCCAGACGCTGGATGTCCACTGGCACGCGCCGATCATTGGGCAGAGACTCAGAACGGAGATCTGCCTAGGTTTCAAATTAAAAATCAACACTGTTCATACTGAGAAAACGTATTGTATGTCTTTCTGCTTTTAATATACAGAGAAAATTCTATAACTTTCGGAAGACAATGTCACTAAAAGAAAGCCTTCTTTGGTTTCAAACCATATGGCCAGTTGCACACAGGCGTAAAAATGTACTGATGTTTACTCAAGAACTTGTTGTCAGAAAATCCGTGAGTAAAAAATCTGTGAACAGAGTAATGTTGAGTATAGGCGAGTAAAGGTGCCTAAGCGTATAGTCAAATTCTTCTTCATTGATACTCATTTATACTCACGTATACATGCCTATAGACGGGTAAACACGTATGCGAGTAAATTACTACACTCAAATGTAAAATGTTCTATTTTTGTTTTACTGCTCTGTACTCAATGCTGTTTTGCTGATCTTTACTCAGTTGTGGGCAATGTCCCATAGAGAACAATGCATCTCATTTCAAATCAGTAAAAAACATGGTGTTTTTTACTCCCATGTGCAAAAGCCCTAAAGTGATAAAGTTTAGTTTTTTTTGTTATAAATAACAAAACATGTTATACTTACCTGCTCTGTACAGTGATTTTGCACAGAACAGCCCAGATTCTCCTTTTCTCAGGCCCCTTTTCAGTGCTCCTGGTCCCCTCCCTCTCGTTGAGTGCCCCCACAGCAAGCAGCTTGCTATGGGTGTCCATTCAGACACAGAGCTGCAGCCTGGCCCCGCCCCCTGTCTCTCCTCATTGGCTCATTGACTTTGATTGACACCGGCAGGAGCCAATGGCGCTTTGCTGCTGTCTCAGCCAATGAGGAGGGAGGGCCCCTACAGCCGAGTCTCTCGTGCAACATCGCTGGATAGAAATGGGGCTCAGGTTAAGTATTAGGGGGACTAAGCGGGGCTGCTGCACACAGAAGGCTTTTTATCTTAGAATGCATTTATATTTATTATATTTGCTATAATAAATATAGATTTGGGATTAAACACATAAATATTGTCAAAAAATATTGTCCCATTAGGCTGAACTCTAGGCAGAAACCTAAAAAACAACACAAATGAATGCAGTAATGTGCTTATGAAAAATCATCAAGGACCCATTCACCCCATGTGTTAGGTTATTGTCTGTTAATACTCGTTACATTAAGGTAACACGTTAATTTTTTGATGGACTGGCAGCTATGTTGCTGAACTGTAGCATAGAAGAGGCCAGTCACCAGCCTGCCTTCTGCTTTACAGGGCTGTGTAAACCTTATGCCTTGACGAGGCAGTATGGCTTTGCAAATATATGAAACTAACCCTTCTGTTTTTAAAGAGGAAGAAAACTTCCTTTCCTGACTTTTACCTATAGGTAAGCCTATAATAAGGCTTACCTATAGGTATAGTAAATATCTCCTAAACGGCCATCGTTGAGATACAGGGCCTTGAAAAAGTATTCATACCCCTTGAAATTTTCCACATTGTGTCATTTTACAACTAAAAACGTAAATGTGTTTTATTGGGTTTTTATGTGAAAGACCAACGCAAAGTGGCACATAATTGTGAAGTGGAAGGAAAATGATAAATTGTTTTCAAAATTTTTTACATATAAATATGTAAAAAGTGTGACATGCATTTGTATTCATCCCCCATGATTCAATACTTTGTAGAACCACCTTTCACTGCAATTACAGCTGCAAGTCTTTTTTGGGTATGTTTCTACCAGCTTTGTATATCTTGAGTGACATTTTTGCCCATTCTTCTTTGCAAAATAGTTCAAGCTCTGTTAGATTGGATGGAGAGTGTCTGTGAACAGCAATTTTCAAGTCTTGCCACAGATTCTTAATTGGATTTAGGGCCATTCTAACACATAAATATGCTTTGATATAAACCATTCCATTGTAGCTCTGGCTGTATGTTTAGGGTTGTTGTCTTGCTGGAAGGTGAACCTCCGCCCCAGTCTCAAGTCTTTTGCAGAATCTAACGCTTTGCTTTAAGGCAAAAAAGTTAAATTTTGGTCTCATCTGACCAGAGCACCTTCTTCTACATGTTTGTTGTATCCCCCACATGGCTTTCCGCAAACTACAAACAGGTCTTCCTATGGCTTTTTTCAACAAAGGCTTTCTTCTTGCCACTCTTCCATAAAGGCCAGATTTGTGGAGAGCACGACTAAGGCCCCTTTCACACCGGGGCGTTTTTCATGCGGTGCAGCGCTAAAAATAGCGCCTGTTCACCGCATGAAAAAATCCTGCCCCTTTAACTCCAGTGTGAAAGCCGGCGGGCTTTCACACTGGAGCGGTGCGCTAGCAGGATGAAAAAAAAAGTCCTGCTAGCAGCATCTTTGGAGCGGGATAGGAGCGGTGTGTTCACCGCTCCTATACCGCTCCTTCCCATTGAAAAGAATGGGAGACCGCGGCAATACCGGCCTGGCAATGGCCTGTCAGTTTAGGTGGACGGCCATGTCTTGGTAGGTTTGCAGTTGTACCATACTCTTTCCATTTTTAGATGATGGATTGAACAGTGCTCTGTGAGATGTTCAAAGCTTGGGATATTTTTTTATAACCTAACCCTGCTTTAAACTTCTCTACAGCTTTATCCCTGACCTGTCTGGTGCGTTTCTTGGCCTTCATGATGCCATTTGTTCACTAAGGTTATCTAACAAACCTCTGAGGGCTTCACAGAAAATCTGTATTTATACCGAGATTAAATTGCACACAGGTGGGATATATTTACTAATTAGGTGACTTTTGAAGGTAATTTGTGCCACTAGATTTTAGTTAGGGGCATCAGAGAAAAGGTGGCTGAATACAAAATGTACGCCATACTTTTCAGATATAAATTTGTAAACAAAAATTGAAAACCATTTATTATTTTCCTTCTACTTCACAATTATGTGCCACTTTGTGTTGGTCTATCACATAAAATCCCAATAAAATACATTTACGTTTTTATTTTAACTAGGGTTGCCACCTCATCCCTTTAAAACCGAACACATAATAATTACACAGGTTCTGTGGCTGATTAAGGTGATAAATAAACTCAATTAGTGCCTTATCTGCATTAAATTAGCCTCAGAACCTGTGTAATTCATATGTGTTTGGTTTTAAAGGGATGAGGTGGCAATCCTAGTAGAATACACTGATCAGCACTGCAGTCATTGGCTGCAAACGGTGTTCGACTGCTTCTGTTGAACAGATGGGTACACGTACAGAGAAATTCCAGTTCCTGCTGAACCGATGTATTTTTGGTCCGTGTATACCCAACTTAGGATATTTGGGTTGGCCTGCTCCAGTGAGCAAGGACATAACTACATCCCCACTCTTTGAAAGCTGAACACAATAGATCCTGGATAAACCACAAATGTATTAAAATAAATACACTTTATTTACATATACGTCTAAAAACCAGAGGGGCATAAAATCCCTAAATGTATCTAAAAATGTATTTATATGCCAGCATTAGGACATAAACCCCCATAAATTCTTACACACTTTTGTATAGGACTTTGTTGGAAACCCAACACCCTATAGGGAATAATGAAACCACTACACCATTCCTAGTTGGTTTGATTTAGGAAATGTTGAAGGACAAAAGAAGTTGCTGTAGAAGGATGAAAATATTCTAACGTGTTTCGGCCAAAGGGTTTCTTCAAGGGAACAGAGGGGTTATGTTCAAAATGTCATAGCATACTACTATCTCTGATATGTCTGTGCCCGCCAGCCTGAAATTTTCATCACCGGGAAAGATGGGAATAAATCCTATCAACCAGAGGCCTGCAAATGGGCAAAAACCCTATAGATTTCTTAGTGCCAATTTACAGATGAAAGGCTACAAGGACTTATTTATTTAAAGAGTATGTAAACCCAGCATTTCATATTTCTGATATGAGCCTGCTGTACCATGTACAGGGGGTCCCCGAGTTACGAACTCGTTGGGGACTGCCCGCCTGTTCTTAAGTCGGAATTGTTCGTAAGTCGGCCGCGCATGCGCAGACCGACAATTACGGACATTTCCGGACATTTCTGATGGTCCGTCTATTGCCGTTCTGCGCATGCGCGGCAAATTACGGACATTTCCAAAGTTTGCCGGCATTTTCCGAGGCTCTGTATGGCCGCGCATGCGCAGAACGGCCGGAGGACGGCGGAAAATGGCGGAGGGTCCCCGCAGCGCCCCGTTCGTAAGTAGGGGATGTTCGTAGATCGGACGTTCGTAAGTCGGGGACCCCCTGTACTTGTATGAAAAAGTATTCTGTTGTCTTTGTGTTGCTTCCTATTGTGTTATATCCCTGGTGTTCCTGTCAGTCCCTCTGCTTTTCTATTAAAAACAGACCACACTAAGCAGGAGAGCATACCGTGGGAACTCGGCCTGCTCTCCTCCAAAGATCAGACTTGTCCTGACAGCCCCCCCCGACACAGCCTTTCACTGGGAAGCCTAGTGTGCTGCTATTTCTACTCACCCCCCCCCCCCAACTCTTATGCAGTTGAGAACAGAGGGAATGTGATCACTTATAAAAAAAGGGTATTTATAATGTTTTTTTATGTTTATACTCAAATGTTTTGCCTTTCATGTCTATTGTACATTTAATGGGTTGTTTTACAAGGTGATCGTTTACAATCACTTTAAGGTAAAAAACTGACCTTTATACACATTAAAAAAATTTCAGCTTTAAATGTAGGAAAGAAAAAATGAATACTTTTTATAGATGTATATTTTTTCATGGACTGTACAGATAGTCTCAGTCCGCCTGAATTTTTATAGATGGTTGGCAGCCCAACGGAAAACCATCTTATCTCATGCCGAGTGGAGACAGGAGATCTGTCGACAAAAAATCTCTGTAAGCTGCATTTTTCCGAGCCCATTCTCCCTATCCTGCTCACCCTGAGATCAGAGAGGACGGAAAAGATCCAACTCTGCGCTGAAAACAGTTTTTAAGGCTCTGAACGTGGTCTGTGACTCATGTTTACATTGTATTCTCATTAGATGCCGTCACATACACTGACAGCTTAGAAATGTATCCACGATTGTTTAAAAATACATGTACATACATAGTGTGCCCTGGGCTCAGAGGAAGTGGGGGTGAATGATGACAATCCATTGAACCTGGCAGACTGGCATCTAAGCTTAAATGGTCTTTGGATTGGGCTGATAGACCTGCCATTCATGAATCTTTTTATGTATTTTCAGGAACATTCTGGAAAGAAGAAAAAAAAGGACAAACAGAAAAAGTCCAAGAAGGAGAAAAAGAAAAAAAGCAAGAAGGAGAAATCGGAAAGGAAAGGCAGCCCCTCGGATTCTTCTACGGTGCGAATCTAGGGAGATTGTATTGAGATGGCACTGCCTTTTTATTTATTTTTTCTCCTCTTCTAGGCTATATGGCTTCATGCTGTAATTTAATTTAAAATCTATAGAAGTAAATTGTGCTTCAGTGCTGCATTGTTTATTTGCAGGCAAGGCAGCCATTATCCTATTGTAATTTCACCATCTAGTATCATTAATCCCACTGTGACGGGTAAATACTGGACGGATAGAAGAGTCACTGTCCCATATCGGCTTTACACACAGGCCTTCATTAAGGAGAGAAGGTTTGTCACAGTATTTCAGAGTGGTGTACTGATATCATTGTGTGCAACTGACCTTCCCGCAAAAGTCTCTTTCTCTAGTAAATGGCTTCGTATTTTAGTGCTGAGAATAGGAATCCCAGTTATTGCAGCATACTTGGCATACATGTTATGTTCACCTTTGTACAACATATAGGTAGGTACACTGAAACAGAAAAACAAATATACAGTTTTACATGGAATTTAATAATGGTAAAGGACATAAACTGGGCTAATTAAAGCTAAACCTCGGAAAACAACTAAATACCCAGTTGTCTTTGACAGGTTTTCCTTTCCCACATCCGGGAATCCGGCCGCGGCCGTGACGTCACCGTGGGGCTCCATCCTCCTCCTCGCCCGGCAGCCGGGCTAATAGGAGAGAGGATCGGGGCCTCGCACATGCGCAGTAGGGTTCCTGGCATGAAGCCGAAAGGCTACACTGCCGGGTTACCTTACCCGCAATGGCGGCAGCAGCACCCGACAGCTGATGGAGACTGCAGGACAGGTAAGTGTCCATTTATTAAAAGCCAGCAGCTGCAGCATGTGTAGCTGTTGGCTTTTATTTTTTTTTTTTTTTTCCGGAACACCCCTTTAAGTGGTTAAAATTTTTTCACTTACACACAAAGTCTTTTTCATTGACAAATTGTTACAGTGTTTATACTTAAGTTCAACTGATAAAGAATGTTGTGATTCTTGGCAGACTGCCCAGTTTGTCTCTTCCTTTCTTTTGATGGCTGTGGCTTTAGGCCCCTTTCACACTTGTGCGACTTCACTGCGAGTTTGCCACGATTCGTGGCCGCGATTTTTGCCGCGATTTCAAGGAATGCCTGTGTAAGTGGCATCAAAATCGGACCAAAGTAGTGCAGGGACTACAAATTAGTCATACTAATATGAATGGCTGTCATTGGAACTCATGGGGAACGACTTGTCATGCTACTTTGCAGTCCCAAATCGTGGAACAAGTCGTATAAGTGTGAAAGGGGCCTCAGAAGAGTAGAGAGAATTCTTTGCATAGAAAGAATTGTGAAACACTTTAGTCAAGATCGCAATAATGATTCTTGATGATTTAATTGTGCAGCTCTAGCTAGTATGCATAGCGTTTATGGTAAACGTACCTTAAAACTAAAGCTGTTCCAGCGCTGCAATGTCAGCGCTGCATCTGCTTCCATCTTCATCCGTCTTGCTTCTGGGTTCGCAGGCTCTGGCTCTGTGACTGGCTAGAGCCACGATGACGTCACTCCTGCAAATGCGCTCAGGAGCCGCCGTTCGCGGCACAGGGTTTGGAAGGAATGGCACAGGTGACTGTTCTTTCAGAGCGCATTCACTAGTGATGTCACTGGCTGCATGTAATGTAAATACCGTGACTTGAAAAAGTATTCATACCTCTTGAAATGTTACAACTAGGATTGCCACCTCATCCCTTTAAAAACCAAACACATATGAATTACACAGGTTCTGAGGCTAATTTAATGCAGATAAGGCACTAATTGAGTTTATTTATCACCTTAATCAGCCACAGAACCTGTGTAATTATTATGTGTTCGGTTTTAAAGGGATGAGGTGGCAACCCTAGTTAAAATAAAAACGTAAATGTATTTTATTGGGATTTTATGTGATAGACCAACACAAAGTGGCACATAATTGTGAAGTAGAAGGAAAATAATAAATGGTTTTCAATTTTTGTTTACAAATTTATATCTGAAAAGTATGGCGTACATTTTGTATTCAGCCACCTTTTCTCTGATGCCCCTAACTAAAATCTAGTGGCACAAATTACCTTCAAAAGTCACCTAATTAGTAAATATATCCCACCTGTGTGCAATTTAATCTCGGTATAAATACAGATTTTCTGTGAAGCCCTCAGAGGTTTGTTAGATAACCTTAGTGAACAAATGGCATCATGAAGGCCAAGAAACACACCAGACAGGTCAGGGATAAAGCTGTAGAGAAGTTTAAAGCAGGGTTAGGTTATAAAAAAATATCCCAAGCTTTGAACATCTCACGGAGCACTGTTCAATCCATCATCTAAAAATGGAAAGAGTATGGTACAACTGCAAACCTACCAAGACATGGCCGTCCACCTAAACTGACAGGCCGGGCAAGGAGAGCATTGATCAGAGAAGCAGCCAAGAGGTCCATGGTAACTCTGGAGGAGCTGCAGAGATCCACATCTCAGGTGGGAAAATCTGTCCACAGGACAACTATTAGTCGTGCTCTCCACAAATCTGGCCTTTATGGAAGAGTGGCAAGAAGAAAGCCTTTGTTGAAAAAAGCCATAGGAAGACCTGTTTGTAGTTTGCGGAAAGCCATGTGGGGGATACAACAAACATGTAGAAGAAGGTGCTCTGGTCACATGAGACCAAAATTTAACTTTTTTGCCTTAAAGCAAAGCGTTAGATTCTGCAAAAGACTTGAGACTGGGGTGGAGGTTCACCTTCCAGCAAGACAACAACCCTAAACATACAGCCAGAGCTACAATGGAATGGTTTATATCAAAGCATATTTATGTGTTAGAATGGCCCTAAATCCAATTAAGAATCTGTGGCAAGACTTGAAAATTGCTGTTCACAGACGCTCTCCATCCAATCTGACAGAGCTTGAACTATTTTGCAAAGAAGAATGGGCAAAAATGTCACTCAAGATATACAAAGCTGGTAGAAACATACCCAAAAAAGACTTGCAGCTGTAATTGCAGTGAAAGGTGGTTCTACAAAGTATTGAATCATGGGGGATGAATACAAATGCATGTCACACTTTTTACATATTTATATGTAAAAAATTTTGAAAACAATTTATCATTTTCCTTCCACTTCACAATTATGTGCCACTTTGCGTTGGTCTTTCACATAAAAACCCAATAAAACACATTTACGTTTTTAGTTGTAAAATGACACAATGTGGAAAATTTCAAGGGGTATGAATACTTTTTCAAGGCCCTGTATCTCAACGATGGCCGTTTAGGAGATATTTACTATACCTATAGGTAAGCCTTATTATAGGCTTACCTATAGGTAAAAGTCAGGAAAGGAAGTTTTCTTCCTCTTTAAAAACAGAAGGGTTAGTTTCATATATTTGCAAAGCCATACTGCCTCGTCAAGGCATAAGGTTTACACAGCCCTGTAAAGCAGATGGCAGGCTGGTGACTGGCCTCTTCTATGCTACAGTTCAGCAACATAGCTGCCAGTCCATCAAAAAATTAACGTGTTACCTTAATGTAACGAGTATTAACAGACAATAACCTAACACATGGGGTGAATGGGTCCTTGATGATTTTTCATAAGCACATTACTGCATTCATTTGTGTTGTTTTTTAGGTTTCTGCCTAGAGTTCAGCCTAATGGGACAATATTTTTTGACAATATTTATGTGTTTAATCCCAAATCTATATTTATTATAGCAAATATAATAAATATAAATGCATTCTAAGATAAAAAGCCTTGTGTGCAGCAGCCCCGCTTAGTCCCCCTAATACTTAACCTGAGCCCCATCTCTATCCAGCGATGTTGCACGAGAGACTCGGCTGTAGGGGCCCTCCCTCCTCATTGGCTGAGACAGCAGCAAAGCGCCATTGGCTCCTGCCGGTGTCAATGAGCCAATGAGGAGAGACAGGGGGTGGGGCCAGGCTGCAGCTCTGTGTCTGAATGGACACAGGGAGCAGTGGCTGGGGTGCCCCCATAGCAAGCTGCTTGCTGTGGGGGCACTCAACGAGAGGGAGGGGACCAGGAGCGCTGAAAAGGGACCA
Source organism: Lithobates sylvaticus (assembly GCA_028564925.1). Classification (NCBI taxonomy): domain Eukaryota; kingdom Metazoa; phylum Chordata; class Amphibia; order Anura; family Ranidae; genus Lithobates; species Lithobates sylvaticus. The sequence continues at coordinate 564,866,983 of CM053027.1, read as the reverse complement.
GAGAAAAGGAGAATCTGGGCTGTTCTGTGCAAAATCACTGTACAGAGCAGGTAAGTATAACATGTTTTGTTATTTATAAAAAAAAAAAAAAACTTTATCACTTTAGGACTTTTGCACATTGGAGTAAAAAACGCCATGTTTTTTACTGATTTGAAATGAGATGCATTGTTCTCTATGGGACATTGCCCACAACTGAGTAAAGATCAGCAAAACAGAATTGAGTACAGAGCAGTAAAACAAAAATAGAACATTTTACATTTGAGTGTAGTAATTTACTTGCATATGTGTTTACTCGTCTATAGGCATGTTTACGTGAGTATAAATGAGTATCAATGAAGAAGAATTTGACTATACGCTTAGGCACCTTTACTCGCCTATACTCAACATTACTCTGTTCACAGATTTTTTACTCACGGATTTTCTGACAACAAGTTCTTGAGTAAACATCAGTACATTTTTACGCCTGTGTGCAACTGGCCATATGGTTTGAAACCAAAGAAGGCTTTCTTTTAGTGACATTGTCTTCCAAAAGTTATAGAATTTTCTCTGTATATTAAAAGCAGAAAGACATACAATACGTTTTCTCAGTATGAACAGTGTTGGTTTTTAATTTGAAACCTAGGCAGATCTCCGTTCTGAGTCTCTGCCCAATGATCGGCGCATGCCATCGGACATCCAGCGTCTGGCACCCACAAATTGTCTCGTGCTGTGAATAATCACAGCAGAAGCGGGGGCCGCCAGCAGCTGACACGTGCCATGTAGGTGGAAGTGCAGAATCATGTATATATACGTGATCCTGCAAAGGAGAGCCACCCTGCAGCAGTAAATCTGCTATGGGGCGGTCAGTAAGTGGTTAAGTTCTGGGAAAATCATCAACGATTTCTGTCATTTGTAAATGTGTTTTTTTTTTGGATCTTTTCAGGATTCTGAGGGAGAATGGGTTGTGGCTGCCCCAGCCAGTGAAAAGAAGGCATGGAAAATCCAGAAAGAGCCTCAGCCTCAGGAAAGTTCAGACCAAGACATGCTGAAGTACGCGATACAATATTAATAACTAATATTATATCATCTACGTATAATTTGTCTAGTCCCTATAATGTTGTTAGTCTGTTAAACCTATGAGCGCATGCTACTGTTAGTATCACAATAATACGAGGTTAGCTATGAAACCAAACACAAACTGCTGCTAATAACACACTATCTTATTTATTTCCCAAGAATCAGGAATGCTAATATAAAGTAATAAAAGACATTACAATATCACAAGGCTTACAATCAAATCATATAATACAAGAATATCACAGATACTTATCACAGGGCCCTCCTTGTAGTCTTGAAAAATGGCCGCCAGACCATGAGGTGACTAGAGACATCCTCTCATGTCAGGGATTCCCAGCAAAACAGAGAGAAGAGCTCTCTGCGAATTCCTTTTACCAAGCTCACTCATTCAAAACTCCCCCCCCTTGCTTCGCACCCAATGAACACCAGCAAAAGGTGATCCAGGAAGTAAACTGCACTTTCCACTCAGGGGCTGTGCCTCTAGCCTGGAGCCGTCTTCACCGCAGGTGGGCCCAGCCATTGCTGGTGTGTTTTCCAACCTGGCTACATTCCAATCCGGGGGAATGCCTTCTGTCCTCAAAGATATTGGGAATGAATCGATGTAATATTACATGAGTTCATATTGAATCCAACATATGCCGCTTTGCGACTGAAAATCGCATAAAAACCCTTCTTCAGACACGGCTCCTATTGAACAGTCCATAACTGTTTTGTCCCTGACATGCGTTTCCAAACCAGTATCCATAGAACAGTCCTTTAAACGTCTTAACGTGTTGTATTTTTACAACGTGTCCCTGACATGCGTTTCCAAACCAGTATCCATAGAACAGTCCTTTAAACGTCTTAACGTGTTGTATTTTTACAACGTGTGCAGAAACAGCTCCTATGGAACAGTCCATTGTGGTCTTACCATGTTATGCTTCCCAACACGTGCCGCTTTGCCACTGAGTAACACATCCTTCTTCAGCGACAGCTTCCATGTCACCAGTATGTATCTTTGGTATCTTCTCCTTTCCGGTGTCTTCAGGACGGATGCAGTACAGGCAAGGGGTGTCCATTCATTCACCATTCACCAGTACACATTCAGAGCACCATATCAAACAGCTCTCAAATACTGATCTATTATTTAGATAAGTCTCGAGGAGGGCCTTATTCACCCACATTAATAACCTACAATACTCATAGGTCACACTATACCATAATATAAATCGACTTATTACCATACTATATACATATATATGTGTCCCGTCCATTTACGCACCCCGCTCCCAACCCTATAACCCTTTACTGTACATATGGGTCGGGATTAGGCAGGCTTGCTCACAACGGTATTGCAGGGCTCTGACTTGGCAGCAAGGTCTCTAATTTGTACACAGAGACTCTACTGTCAATTCGTCCCTCAACTTGCATAGCCAAATGGGAGACCCTTCTATATAAATATTGAGTCTAATCACACATATAAATTTGCAAAAAATTACAAAACCACACAATTCCATCCCTGTGCCTGGATTTCAGAGACCATGTCCAGGGTATACCATGCACCTCTACCTATGGTTAGGTTCAAGGAACCTTCCCGTTTTATGACTAACATTACATCGGCATTCTTTAGGACAAAGAAACAAACTTGTCTATGTCCCAAATGACACCCAGGTGCTTCCTCCCCAGCAATGATCCCTGAAATAACTTCCCAACATTTTTACGTTCACCACCATGGTGTATTGACCTGGCATATAAAGGACATCATGGTCAGGCTTCCGACCGAGGGAAGTATCAACCTGCTTCCATCTCCTCTGATCCCATGTGGGTGATTTAGCCTCCAATGCGACAAGGTAGAATCCCCAATCAGTAAGCCCATTGATGCCACCAAATATACAGACCAAGTCCGCACTTCTGTGTATGGGATCATACAGCCTAACACCTTTCACCATCCAAACTGGTACAGCCCATCCAGGCATTCGACCACCATTTTGGATTAGTGTAAGCGACGTGTTGTGGCAGAGTCTTACTGAGCGGTGATGCTAACTCATCAGGCCACTGCCCTTTAAACAGAGATTGCCCAATCAGCTTGATGCTGGTTGACACTTCCGTCCGCCACTGCGTGTACGCCAGAGCCCATAACCGATTTCTATCCTGTACCCTCACACCCTCCACCAACCTCTTCAACATGGTTCACCAACTCTGGAGCTAATTTACCCTGGGTTTTTTGTGAATGTTATTAAGGATGCCACCAATCTCTCTGAGTAACAAAGTCCCGCTCAAGCTATGGCTGAGAGTTTGTTCCTCAGGATACCGATGTCTACTCCATTACCAACACCCCTCCCAGCTCCTATTCCCCCAATATAGTGCTGAATACATGCCTCCTCTTGTGGTTACTCCTCAGAGATAAGCATCCTGCATGCACCTTATTCTGTGTCCGCACCTCTCTGGGAGTAAGTCACTTCTATAATGACCGCACTTGATTCAGCGTATTCTCAGCAAATATAGGGTAATAGGTTTTATCAACCACTGTGAGATGTTGCAGCGCCATGTGGTGAAGGCATACTGTACTCTGGTAGTCAGCGTTTGTTCCCTTTATCTATCGGAGCATGCTCCTGCGTGTATTCACTGGCATTCCCTGTGCAGGGTTTCAACTTCTCAGGTGAGACCTCAACCAGGCGCATCTCCCCCATACAAGGAAATGTTCACCCCATTGATGTGTCACCTGACACCCTCTAGTCCGGCCAACAGACACCTTATTATGCATAAGTGCCCGCCTCCTGGGTACCTGCACCATATAAATTCCATTACGTCAATACATGTCATACCTTACACAACTTTTCTTATTTCAACTCCTCCCTCCAACAAAAAAAAAACATATATATTTTACATTTTCATGTTCTGATGGATTGGATGTGTTATGTTCCTTCCCCAACCTCCAACCCATTGTACGTATATTAATAACACGTTTGCATTCATCAGGAGAGAGTCCAGCAAAAAAAAAAAAAATGTTTCAAGTCTTATTGATAGGCACAGTCTTTCAGATTCAGCACCAGATCGTCCATAGGAAAAGAAAAAGTGTTAAAGTGAATCTTTTTGTTTGTCCCATCTCTCCTGATATTTAGTAGAATAAATTTGGGGCGTGGTATGGCACAGACAAACTGCCAACCAGATGATCATCCGTCATCCATTTTCCAGAACCTTTCCAATCTCGCTCCACCAGGATTCTGGAATTGAAAAACAAGAGCAGAATCAAATTCTTATCCATAATATCTGCTTGCTTATTATATTTACTCCTATTTCCTTCCTTGGAACCCAGGAAATTAGTATTCCTGGCTTCTGCAATTTGACCAAACTATCAAAAACAACCATGACCTCTTTAGGCAGAACCCACTCTAAAATGGATCCCCACGGTATGGTCAAAACTTTAAAAAAACGAACGTCACTGTTGTTTCTCAAAAATTCTCAATTTAAAAACGCAAAAAAAAAAAACAACCAATGCATTTATCTTTATCTTACGATCTATGCACTAACTTTATCTTACGATCTATGCACTAATTCCCCTTTCAGGTGTATAAAGCCTAAACCTTTTGGAGCTTTTTACACCTGAACAAAACAACAATAAAATAGCTGACTAAGCCAATACCCAAAAAAAAAAAAAAAAATTTTTTTTTTTTTTTTTCCAAAAAAAAAACAAAAATTTAAAAAAGAATAAACATTAAAAGTCTGGCCATTATCACCCAAGAACAACATGACAAGACAACCACCATACAACAATGACAAACACTCAACTTTTAATTAAAGACATCCATGGATTTTCTCCTGAGAAGAGTACATGTTTCTTTTTTTTATCTGAAAGACAATAAGTTAATGGGAAAAACAACACAAACAAAACAAACAAAACATTTGTAACTTCATCACAACATTTGCTACCTCATTTGTAACTCTTTAGTTTTGTCAGATTATTGTTTAAATATTTTCATTGTTTGCAAACAATTACTAATTAATGAGCTCATGGTACCATGTGATAATCGATTATGCATTTACAATAACCTAACCCCCGTGTTGGTCTCACTTTGACGGACCTGCAAACAAAACACAAATGTTTAGTATCCAAACCTGTTCTCTCCCTGGTTTCTGGAAAAGGAACACAAAGACAATGATTAAACACGATTATCATGACAATTGACTTTAAGTGCCCCAAGTCTCTTCTCATTAATTGTACTGCTAGGGGAACACCGAGTTGTAGTATAAACAACTAAAAAAAAAAAAAAAAATTACAAACATTAAAACTAAAACAGAAATTAATAAAAAAAAAAAAATTGAAAAATGAAAAATTGAAAAAAAAAAAAAATTAATTAAAAAAAAAAAAAATATGAAAAAAAAAAAAAAAAATTCATAATAAAAAAAAAAACATTAAAAATTAATAATAAAAAAAATTTGAAAAAAAAATTAATGAAAAAAAAAAAAAATTAATAATAAAGAAAATTAAAAAAAAACCTAATAAAAATTCATTAAATTAATAAAACATTAAACCTTATAAAAAAAAACTACAAAAATACTTAAAACCTTATTCATAGGAAGGAAACTTTGATCAGAGTATTTTTAACATACTTGCAGCTGACTAAGTGCTGCTAGCATTGCTTCCCCCAGTGCTATGTTTGAATAACCATTCGGCTACTTCCATTTTGATTTTATGCAACTGTCCTACATATTGCTTTTCAGTTTGTAGACTCCGTAATTGGGTCTTAACGGGGAATTGGGTTTGCTTACTATGGGCTCCATGCTTTGGATTGCTACCCCACCTGGCCGAATAACATTCATAATGCCTTGGGGTAGTTTTCAGGTATGATCTTTTTTTGATATCGTTATTCGCCCAACAATACTTTGCGATGTGACCTCCCCTTTTACACAAACAACATTTTAGCTCTGGTTCCCCTGCATAGGCCCTTTTTTCAACATCTTGTGCTGGAAATTCACATTGCTGGATAATATTACTGTGATTGGAATTAACAGACTTTACACTTCCATCGTCTGAGGAGTCATCAGAAGTTTCTATTTCAATTCCTGAATCAATTTCAAGCGCAGATACCACGCTTGTATTTACGTCTCCAACATCGATTCCCATCATCCGCCTTCCTGTATTTCTGCTTAATACGGATACACCGGCCTTTGACCCATATTCGCTATCACTGGACTCTTGACAAAAATCTCGCAGGATATTGACAAAATTTTGGTAGGACCTAGCATTCCTCAGAGCCATTCTAGTGGGATAGCTTACATAACACTTATTGGCCATCGAGTATATGAAACTTGCATCATCCTCCAATAAGTCAGGACAGTTGAAGACTCTCGTATACAATGCAAGATACTCACTGCAGAACAATATTGGGTCAACTCCTCTCCTAAATTTCATTCGTTGCAAATCACTCATACCATTATCACGACTGTCCACAAGACGCTGCAATTCTTTCCTCCGCCCCTCTGCATCTGCTAAATTATCCTTAACCTGTGCCGATAACTGGCCTATCAAAGGTCCTGGTAGCCATGCTTTTAGAAGAGAGCATGCATCGTCATTCTTCAACTGGAATTTACGGATTAGAGCCTCAAACTTATTGGACAGCGTCACTGGCGACTCCAGGGCATTAAATTCACCCAGAATCTGGCATAACGTGAGTCTCTCTTGGATTGTAATCAAACTGTCATTCTGCTTTGACGCTATAGGCGCAATAGTAGACTGTGTTTCCTCACGGCTCTTTTCCTCACTGACTGTGCAGATATCGGCCAATTGGCATGTTGCTTTGTGCTCATTGAGCGATATTATACACTGTTCTTTAATAAGAAGTTGGGAGTGTGCATTTGCTACTTTCCTTTCTAAAGACATAACCAATTCTTCCATCTCTGATAACTTTATTCGCAATGACTCTACAAGTTTATTCTTCATGACGCAGTCCATGCTGCACCTCTGAAGCTGTTCTCGTAGGTCACCATTTTTTTCTGACAACTCGCCGGCTTTTGCCTGCAATTTGTCAATCTCACTACTGGAGGCTGTTGCCATTTTTAGAAGATTTTCCCTGACTCCATCTATATCTTCCCCGAAAAGTCTCCTTTCTGCTTCCCACTTCTCCCCCATGTGCTCAGATATAACTTTAATTCTGAGCAACACTGCAATCTCATTAGCCAATTTTTCCTTCTTCGCTTTTTTTTTTTAGCTGTTTACCCAGTAATCTGCTATTCTGTTGCTGACACTGAGACACTAGTACATTACACTGGCTTTTAAGAGGTTCATCTGCACATGAATGATAACTGGCAGAGGCGTACTTCTTAACATATGTATACACAAGTTCCATTCTCACAAGCACACAATCCACACTTCTATTTGTACTAACGTTCCAACACTGCACTGAGTACTAAACCAAACCCAATTATCGTTAGCTCTTACAACTCACGGGAAAAAAATAAAAAAAATAAAAAAAAAATAATTGCTCACCTAGCATTCAAGATTCTTCATTCATTATCACTTTTACTTGATATCATTCTAAATAATACAACTTTTGCCTATCCATTGAAAAGACTAACCACATTTACTGTGGCATTATCAGCTGATGTTTGTTAACGAAACTTTCAATGACTTCCATTGATATGCTAATTAGCCTACCCACATTGAAGTTGCTCAACCAGTTGCTTACCCAATGCAACACAGATAATAAACCAACAACAAAAAAAAACTGATGCAAAACACACACACAGAGGCACAGTTAAAGCTATTTAAACTACTTTTCACCTGTAGTCCCACAACCAACTAAAAAAAAAAAAAAACAGATACACATCCGTTTAAACACAAATTTGTTACTTGTAGTTTTACAAGACACAAGGCACATTCTAAGACACAAGGCAGACTCTTAATCAATGCCTTCCTGTTAGGGTAAAAATCCTGTTAGGCCTTCCTGCCACATGGGTAAAAATGCAAAAAAATAAATAAAAAAAATAAAAACGTAAAAAACTTGAAAATAACAATCTATTTCTCCCACTTTTCGTCAAAGATGTATGGTAATTCCTGTCAATCTTTAACCAAGGGTGATCAGCCCTCTTGACCAGCTACAAGTATTCTAACACTTTGCATTAGCAATACAACATTTAACATATATATACATATATCAGCCACAGCTCTCACCAGGTTCTACGCGTCCGTTTCACTGATGAGATCTTTCACAGAATTTTTATGATCATCCAAGCGTGGTTTCAGAATTTGCGAGCCAGCGCCAATCTTGTCCACACGAGAGACGATTTTCAGTTCTGGGTGTCTTTGATTACCAGGACTTAAAACAAAAATACATTAGTTTGTGGATTCTGTGTAAAAATACATTCTACACGCCTTTGTGGGGTGCCATATGAAGTATGCGCTATAATACTTATATCTATGTATTAATTTGTCTAGTCCCTATAATGTTGTTAGTCTGTTAAACCTATGAGCGCATGCTACTGTTAGTATCACAATAATACGAGGTTAGCTATGAAACCAAACACAAACTGCTGCTAATAACACACTATCTTATTTATTTCCCAAGAATCAGGAATGCTAATATAAAGTAATAAAAGACATTACAATATCACAAGGCTTACAATCAAATCATATAATACAAGAATATCACAGATACTTATCACAGGGCCCTCCTTGTAGTCTTGAAAAATGGCCGCCAGACCATGAGGTGACTAGAGACATCCTCTCATGTCAGGGATTCCCAGCAAAAACAGAGAGAAGAGCTCTCTGCGAATTCCTTTTACCAAGCTCACTCATTCAAAACCCCCCCCCCCTTGCTTCGCACCCAATGAACACCAGCAAAAGGTGATCCAGGAAGTAAACTGCACTTTCCACTCAGGGGCTGTGCCTCTAGCCTGGAGCCGTCTTCACCGCAGGTGGGCCCAGCCATTGCTGGTGTGTTTTCCAACCTGGCTACATTCCAATCCGGGGGAATGCCTTCTGTCCTCAAAGATATTGGGAATGAATCGATGTAATATTACATGAGTTATTTCAAGGGTTTCTCTGTGTTGAAAAGTTTGAGAAAGCCTGACCTAAGTGCAGAAAAAAACACACTGGAGTGTTTGAGGGAGGCCATGAGACGCTGCCAGTGGCATGTTTTTTTGGTGGGTCCGGCTCTGCACTACCTGGCTAATCTGGTTGTCTGTGTTGCTTGTACTGTGGTTGGTTACTCTTCTACCTGGGAGCTGCACTTTCTTTGCTCACATTGAAATGCGGATACTATTTCATAAATGTGGTTACATTTTATTAATCCAGGCAGGCAGGCAGGCCTTGGCTACTTTGTTTCTTTCCACATGTCCGTAAGCCCTCGTTCACGTTAGCATGACTTGTCATGCGATTTGACCTCAAGTCGCAATACTCTGTTGTCTGCAATGGCACTGATCAAGTCGGTGCGCCGCTCACTTTACGGTGCTACATCGATTTGAAAAAGTAGTTCCTGCACTACTTTTGTCAATTTTGATTGCGACTTGCATAGACATTTTGTGCATGAACCCGCACAGATGGCTTCCAAGTTACACTGACACTTCAAAGCCGCATTCAATATGAAGGAGGGCTAAAGGCTACTTTGCTGTTCAGAATGCACAGAAGAAAGATCTTGCTTAAGATGGGCTTTGTTTTTCCTGCTGCAGGCCCAAAAATGTACAAAAACGTATATATTCATAGGCCCGGTTCACACTATGCGGGGCGGGTGCGGGAATCGCAGCTTTTCACGCACCGACAACCACTCGCAGCCAAAACGTGCTGCTCTGTAGAGATTCGCGGGGATGCCATTCATTCTTAATGGCACCCCATGCATCTCAATCCGCAGTGCGTTTGAAGGAACCACAGGGAAATCACATGGTGCAAAAGAACCATGTTATTTCCCGGCCACTGTGTTTACAGAATGGTGCATGAACCTTATTTTCTGTGGAAAACACAGGCACAGCAGCCAGTTCAAATTTAATGAGCTGCTGTCCCCGTACAAACGAGGCCCAAAAACCCGCACAGGTGTGAACCAAGGATGTGATGTGTCCAAAAAATAAAATAAAAACAGAGAAACTGTATGCAGATCCTTCTCAAATTGAGTCCAGGTGCAAAACACCAGGTCCAAAAACCAAGGTTTGATGGGTCTGGCCTTCACAAAACCCTGACCTTAAAGTTTAACTAAAGGCAAAACTTGGAGGCAGAGATGGATTAGAACCCCTGCTGGGGTTTTATTGCTGAGATACGCCCTCTCTATTTGTCCTATTTACCATTATCATTGAAAGTAAAAGAAAATGCCAAATTTTGGGTTGTCCCCCAGAAAAGTAATAGAGGGGAAATCTTCCAATCTTCCATCCCCAAGAGTTTCCCCTAATTTGAGGGGATTCCCTCTCACTCCTGCTTGACTATGGGACAGGTAGTGAAGGAAAATCTCCACAATGAGGCAAAGATGGCCAAAATAAACCTTACAAAGGTTATAACCCTCCCTTACTCTATACAAAAAAAAAAAAAGGTTTTTGCCTAGATTTCTACTTTAACTCTACTGCACACCTTTTACTATGGATTGGTTATGAGCCAGGTATTCTCAACCAACATATGTACCTGACCTTTCTAATTGTGAAATACAGCAAGCATCCTACTGTGGATGTGTCTTGGAATAGCGCACTTACATTAGAGGAATGGGGATTGCAGACAAATGTTAGTATAGCCATTTTCCAACCACATAACGCCGTTGTATGGCGGCAAAGTGGCTCTCCTCTACCTAATACGTGATTCGGCACTTCCAGGTATGGGATTCCCGCACAGCACAAGCCCATTAGTGGGTGCAGGCCAATGGAAGACCACCCGAACCCACTGATTGGAGAGGAGAAAGACAGAACAGTACTCTGCCTATTTAAACAAAGCAGAGCTCTATACTGTCAGTGGGAATGTTCTGGATTTTGTTTCCCTTTTTACAATGACTTTAATACATAATCACACTACTATGAAGAGTGCTAAATGCCAGGAAACTAGTGCTGAAACAACTAATCGATTATGAAATTACTCGATTTCTAATTTAATAATCGATTAACCACTTCAGCCCCGGACCAATTGGCAGCCAAAGGACCAGGCCCCTTTTTGCGATTCGGCACTGCGTCGCTTTAACTGACAATTGCGCGGTCGTGCGACGTGGCTCCCAAACAAAATTGGCGTCCTTTTTTTCCCACAAATAGAGCTTTCTTTTGGTGGTATTTGATCGCCCCTGCGGTTTTTATTTTTTGCGCTATAAGCAAAAATAGAGCGACAATTTTGAAAAAAATGCAATATTTTTTACTTTTTGCTATAATAAATATCCCCAAAAATATATATAAAAAAAAATTTTTTTTCCTCAGTTTCGGCCCATACGTATTCTTCTACATATTTCGTATTCTTCTGCAATTAGCGATTATTGATTGGTTTGCGCAAAAGTTATAGCGTTTACAAAATAGGGGATAGTTTTATAGCATTTTTATTAATATTTTTTTTTTTACTAGTAATGGCGGCGATCAGCGATTTTTATTGTGACTGCGACATTATGGCGGACACATCGGACATTTTTGACACATTTTTGGGACATTTGTCATTTATACAGAAATCAATGCTATTTAAATAGCACTGATTCCTATGTAAATGACAGTTGTAGTGAAGGGGTTAACCACTAGGGGGCGGGGAGGAGTCAGTGTGACGTGTGTGTTTTTTGTGCGCGACCCACAGGCAGGCACATGCACGATCACGTACAGGTACGTGATTCTGCCTGCCCGTGCCATTCTGCCGCAGTATATCTGCGTTAGGCGGTCGGGAAGCGGTTAATCGGCCAGTAACATAATGGGGTTAAAAAGAAACTAAAATGAGCCCTTTATAGAACAAAAAGAGCAAATAATCGCTACTGTAAATATTACTTTCACAGTTTTACAGTAAAAAATTAACCCCTTACTGAAATGAAAAATTAACCCCTTACAGTAGTGATCATTTTTTTTTTTGTACTATAAAGGGATAATTTTAGTTTTTTTAACCCCCTTATGTTACTAAACGTCTTAGGCCTGGTTCACATCTTTTTTTTTTTTTTTTACAGTTGATTTACATGGTTTCCTATGGGACACGTTCACATCTATGCTTTTTTCAGCCGCTGCGTATTTGGAAAGGGTCAGGCACTTAGTATATACAGTATATCTCTTCTGTCTGTTATTCTCAGAGTGGATTAGATATTTTGCTCCCCAACCATATAGTTGGTTATTTATATTTACCACTGCATAGAGTTATTGAAGAATAAATTGCCTTTTTTTTTTTTTAAACTTTATACATTAACTAAATTATACACCACACTTTATGGTTATTAACCGATTAATCGAAACAATAATCGGCCAACTAATTGATTATGAAAATAAACGTTAGTTGCAGCCCTACAGGAAACTTTGATGCCCTCTGGATGCCATGAAGCCCTAGGAATATTCTTGGGGTCCACGCCCAGTTGTGTTGCATTGATGTATATATCCTGCACAGCTGTTTCACTTCTGCTCCTGCACTATTTTTTTCACAACAGTGTTGTATAGAGTTGCCATTCAAACTAATTAACAATGCTTTGCACCTTGCTTGATACATTACAATGCAATTATTTACTGTGCATTGCCACAAAGCAGTGATGTGAACAAGTCCTTTAAGATTTATAATTGGTAATTTTTTATGTGAAATACAGAAACATGAACAGGCATACTCAATAAGACCGCACAAAGCGCTACAGCAGATTAACATTCAGTAAGCTTCAGTTCACTGCCAAATGATCGTTAAAGGACAAATGTAAATTGTTTGCCTCGTTACTGGATTGTTTTATAGAATGAAATCTAATATATTGTAGATGTCCCTGTGTTTACGCTGAAACCTTTATATGGTAATAGATGGTGATATGTGACTCTGCATTGTTTGCGTCAGATTGCAATGAGGATGTCGGTGTCCTGTCCAAACTGTCCCCTCATAGGAGTTGATATTCATTCGGCCATCTGAGCACACTACCACAGCGTCCCATGGAACTGGAGTGCGCAGATGTTCACTATGTTCAGTAACTGCTTCACAATTAATCACGATCGACAAATGTCATTATTGACCACATTAACCTGTCTATGCAGAAATATGGGGCCATCATTGCTAACTGTTTGCTGAGAATTCATGTTGCCTGGCTGTTATGCTGCCCCCCCACTCAATTATCAGTCACTGACCTGAAACAAGCATGAGGATGGGATGTTTAAGTTAAAGCGGAAGTCCGCCCACCCTACAAAAAATTAAAAGTTAGCAGCTACAAATACAGGGTTAAAAGTGCTCTGATCATAGAAAAGCCATTCCCAGCAAATAGGCATGTAAGGATGTAAGGACAAGGGGGCTCCAATGTGTAGTATTATTTAATAACAATTTTATTTAAATAAAATATCCACTTACATTTAGGTATGCAGCAAACAGCGTAATTGTACAGAACACTGTTTTATTTGGTTATCAGAAACCCGTTTGAAGATAACACAGGCTTTATTTATCTATTTATTTATTCTAGATCTAGCATTCAGTGGATAGCGCCCAATACCATTTTTTTACTTAATTCTATTTACTGTGTGAGATCACATATATGTTGGCAGCTTTCCACTAGCTTACTTAAGGTCGAGCGCACTGGTTACCCCTTTGTATACCTTTCCAGGGAGCCCGCAATGTCGGCACTGCAGTCGACCTTCGGATTGGCTGTCGCGGGTGCAGCCGCCGCCATTGCCGGTAAGGGAACCCGACAGAGAAGTCTTTCAACTTCACAGCCGGTTCCCTACTGCGCATTCTAATTAGCCCGGCAGCAGAGGAAGGAGGAGGGGGGCCGAGCTTCTCCATGGCTCCGTCTCCGGAAGTAGGGTAGGGGACCTGTCAAAAACCGCTCCCCGTTCCCCCCTCCCTCCTGAAAGGTGCCAAATGTGGCAACAGAGGGGGGGAGGAGCCGAATAAGCAGAAGTTCCACTTTTGGGTGGTACTCCGCTTTAAGCTGAATTTCCTTATTTAAAAACTATTTATGTGTCGGTGATGTCATGTAATTAAAATTGTAAAGCCTGGTACACATTATCAAGTTTTTTTTTTTTTTTTTTGTTCAACCCAGCGGGTTAAATGAAAAGAAAGCTCAGGTCGGAACTGCTGTACTAACAATTAGAGCTGCACGATTCTGGCTAAAATAAGAATCAAAATTTTTTTTTTGTGTGCTTAGAATATATATATATATATATATATATATATATATATATATATATATATATATATATATATATATATATATAATATAATGTTTGTGGGTTCTAATTAATTTTCTAGCAAAAAGTACTGATTTTAACTTGTAAGCAACAAGTGTCTTTAAGTGGTTAAAGCGGTTGAGTACCTGCAAAAAAAAGAAAAAGCTGTAAGGTAAAGGCATAATGAGCTAGTATGCACCACATACTAGCTCATTATGAAATACTCACCTTAGAACGAAGTGCTGGCATCACCTCCCGGTCATCGCTGAGGGAGCTAACATGTTCCCTCTGCTTTTCTTCCTGGTTCGCGGCTCCGGTGGTGTGAATGACCGGAGCCGCGATGAAATCACTCCCGCGCATGTGCGCGGGAATCCGCTTTTCTGGCAAGGAGCTCTGATTTTCTGGCACCATCCGCCAGACCTTCAGAGCGCATGCGCCACTGACGTCAGCGGCTGCATGCAAGGTAAATATCTCCTAAACCGTACAAGTTTAAGAGATATTAATTTTACCTGTAGGTAAAAATGTGAAAGCGGGGTATACAACCGCTTTAAACTGACCTCATTTATAGACAAAGTTCATCCCTTTGATCTAAAACAAGGGTGCCCAACCTTTTGAAGAGCGAGGGCCACTTAAGCGGCTTGGTAACCGGTGACGGGCCACAATGAGTGGAGCAGACGGATGACAGATCTGTGTCCGCTCAGCATATGCAGAGCACTCTACTCTATGGGCCATTGGATCCAATCTGCCCAAATAGAATCGGACGGACAGTATTGGGGGTAGGTGTGGTGTAAACAGCCACAAGTCCGTTTACATCTGTGGCTCGATAGAGGTGAATGGAGGGTCAGACCAATAGTGTCCATGGGGCCTAAGGCTGTTTTCACACTGATGCACTGTGGTTTAGACATGTGCAATTCGTTTCGTTTTTTTTCGTTATTTTCGTTCGTTCATTTTCGTACGAATGAACGAATCATTCGAATCGAACGAATCCGAAAAACAACGAAAATCCGAAAAAAAATAATTAGAAACAACGAATGTACTAATGAAGAAAATCTGGAAACGAACGAAAAAATTTGTACATTCGTAACTTTTTTTTTGAATTGGTAATTTTCCGTGTCACTTACAATGGTGCTGCTAAACGTACTTCGAATGGATTGAACAAAAAAATTTGTACATTCGTAACTTTTTTTTTTGATTCGTAACTTTTTTTTTCGATTCGTAAATTATTAAAATGTAATAATAGCATACACATTACATAATTATGATTTATGCTCCGATTACGAATCTACAAATGTTACGAATGTTACGAATAAATACGAATGCGTCCGAAAATTAAACTAACGAAAAAACGAATCAACGAAAAAATAACTCTTACGAATGTACGAATCGTTACGAATACGAACACCGACGACTTACGAATGTACGAATCGTTACGAATTAACGGAAACGAAAAAAACGAAACGAAAAAAAAATGAATTTTTTAAAAAAACGAAACGAAAAAAAACTAATTTTTTAGTTGTGCACATGTCTACTGTGGTTTACCCACACAGAGGGTGCAGACAAGTGCACCTGTGGCTTTCCTGTGGGTTGGCTGTACTTTGCCGTAGACTTCTCTTATATCCTGCAGGTTTGGTGCACTTTCTGAAAGCTCACCAAACCTGCAGGTAATAACAGAAGTCTATGGCTCAGTGCAGGTAATCCGCAGGTGTTTTGTGCTGCACCTGCGGATCAGTTTGAAAGCAGTCCAGTAACCACTGCAGAACAGATATGCCCTTACATACACTGGGATTTAAGTCTTCCATTCAGGTAGCCGCTTGCTTCCTCTACCAGTGGCTTTTTTTTTTAACAGAAGCTCTACCAGTGGATTTATTCACAACACTGATGCTCTGGGATGGCAGGTTGGCAACCCACAATCTGGGCTTCCCTACCTGCCATCCCAGAGCAGAAGGTCGCGGGCCACATCAGAGGGCTCTGCGGGCCACTGGTTGGGCACCCCTGATCTAAAAGAACAAATTATACAATGTTTATAGTTATTGTTCTCTCAGTGCTGAGCAACGTTGATAAACGTTTGCCGTTTTTTTTTTTTTTTAACAATTCTGAGTAGAGAACGGCTCTGCACTTGTTACATAGAATTGTGGAAATGCCATGTTAAAATCTTGAGGGGGGGGGGGGTTGAATCGCTATTTTTTTTTTTTAACGATGCAGCTCTACTAACGATCCGACGTTAGTGCAGTGATCTCCCCTTCTGCTCTATTGTTTTCTCAACAGGGGGACGCCCCCCCCCGCCAGAACACTCTGGTCACTGGGAGCTGGTCGGCTGCTGGTTTTCCAGCATGCCCGTTTGGCCGGTCTTCTGTTGGACTGGCTGCCATACACACAGGCCGGATGTCAGACAGTTTTTATTGAACCGGGAGATGTCACCCGACATTCAGCCCGTGTGTACCAGGCTTAACTGTAACCAGGAATATATGTTAACAAAGATTTCCATTCTGTATTTCCACTTTTTAGGAATGTAAATATAAAGCTGATACTTTTTTGTGTGGTTTTGGATAGAGTGATTGAGGTTGGCTGTTGCCCAGTGGGGACAGTTACATAGTAGGTGAGGTCGAAAAAAGACATCAAGGCCAACCTATGTGTGTGATAATGGAAATTCTCTATTATACAACTACATCATTTTTCAGTTGTGTCTACAGAAAGTGAAGGGACATCTTCCTCATGGGACACAGATGACAAAAAAGAAAAGCTGAGGGGGTTTCAACCCTTTTCTAAAATGCAAAAAAAAAAAATGTTTAACCACTTGCTTACTGGGCACTTAAACCCCCTCCTATCCAGACCAATTTTCAGCTTTCAGCGCTGTCGCATTTTGAATGACAATTGCGCGGTCATACAACACTGTACCCAATTAAAATTTTTATCTTTTTTTTTTTTTCCCCCAAAAAGAGCTTTCTTTTGGTGGTATTTGATCACCTCTCCGATTTTCTATTTTTTGTTAAAAAAAATTTAAAAGACTGAATTAAAAAAAATAAAGTTATTTTTTTTTTAAATAAAATTTTAAATAGGTAATTTTTGTCCGTCATTGATGTACGCTGATGAGGTGGCAGTGACGGGCACTGATGGGTGGCAGTGATGGGCACTGATGAGTTACACTGATAGGCAGCACTTTTAGGTGGCACTGATTGGCAGCACTTGTGGGCATTGATAGGTGGCACTTGTGGGCATTGATAGGTGGCACTTGTGGGCATTGATAGGTGGCACTTGTGGGCATTGACAGGTGGCACTTGTGGGCATTGACAGGTGGCACTTGTGGGCATTGACAGGTGGCACTTGTGGGCATTGACAGGTGGCACTTGTGGGCATTGACAGGTGGCACTTGTGGGCATTGACAGGTGGCACTTGTGGGCATTGACAGGTGGCACTTGTGGGCATTACAGGTGGCATAATTGCCTCTCACTTTAAGGGACCGATGTCCCTTTAAAATGAGCCGGTGATCGGCTTTTTTTTTTTTTCTCCTCCGCTGTGAGCGTGAGGAGAAAAAAAAAACGATCACCGAGCTTTTGTTTTCATCATGTGATCAGCTGTCATTGGCTGACAGCTGATCACATGGTAAGGGGCCGGGACCGCCCCTTACTCGGATCGCTGATCACCCGAGTCTCAGTGACTCAGTGATCACAGCGCAGGGAACGCAGGGGCGCGCGCAGGGAACGTGCACACGGGAGGAAGTCATATGACGGCCTCCCAGGAATTCACATCCACGCTGTGGCCGTCATTCGACCATAGCGCACATGTAATGTGGTTAAAGTAAGCTACCCAAAGCATTGCTATGCATGCATTGAGCTCTACTTTAAAGTATATTTAACCACTTGAGGACCGAGCCTCTGTCTGAGATTTGGTGTTCACAATTAAAATAATTTTTTTTGCTAGAAAATTACTTGGAACCCCCAAACATTATATATTGTTTTTTTTTTTTTTTTATAACACCCTAGAGCAGGGGTCTCCAAACTGTGGCCCTCCAGTTGTTCAGGAACTTCAATTCCCATCATGTCTAGTCATGTCTGTGAATGTCAGATTTTTACAATGCTTCATGGGACGTGTAGTTCCGCAACAGCTGGACGGCCGTAGTTTGGAGATCCCTGCCCTAGAGAATAACATTCCGGTCGTTGCAATACTTTCTGTCACACCGTATTTGCGCAGCGGTCTTACAAGCGCACCTTTTTTTGGAAAAAATACACTTTTTTGCATTAAAAAATAAGACAACAGTAAAGTTAGCCCAATGTTTTTTTTATATTGTAAAAGATTATGTTACACCAAGTAAATTGATACCCACGCTCGTGGAATAACGACAAATTTTTACCCTTAAAAATCTCCTCTGGTTAAAAAATACTAGAGGTTGCATGTTTTAAGTTACAGAGGAGGTCTAGGGCTAGAATTATTGCTCTAGCTCGAATGATCGTGGCGATACCTCACATGTGTGGT